>OZ014441.1:17567551-17875413 GCA_963966035.1 Acleris laterana | reverse complement strand
CGAATGACTCCAATGATTGATAGCTGGGAATGTCTTCCGACGTGACAGTCATTTCAAACTCTTTTGGTACAGACGGGTCCAACTTAAATAACAGTGTATAAAAGATAACAAAGTCCCACTGATCAATCCGCAGTTGTAATGATTTTAAAATGGCTAAATTTTCCTGAAAGGTATCTAAAAGAGCTCGAAAGGCCGCCGCAGAGTTATTTTGCAGTTTTACATTAAGTATAGACTGCCATGCCAAAAAGGCTAACTGACGTTTATTTTGATACCGCTTTACTAAAGTTTCAAATGCAATGTCGTAATTATCGGATGAGATAGGGAACGCCTTTATAAGGTTTAATGGTTCCCCTTTTAATGACGAAACTAAATACTGAAACTTTTCAATTTTTGAGATTTCGTTTCTTTCATGTACCAAGGTACGATACAGATCATAAAAAGTTATCCACGACTTGTAACCACCTTCGAAAGTAGGAATGTTTATCCGCGGCATGCGAATATGGTACGCCGCGGGAGTATTCTGAGAGACGGCCATTTGTGAAGGAACCACATAACTAGGTTTTACATCATCCTTAAATAAGGCGAGTTTAATTTCTAAAATGTCCGTGAGTGTATCGTCAAAGCATTGGCGAGTCTCATCGGCCTCCGCGATTTCTTGCTCATCGGTTAACGACGCAACTATCTTAATGTGATTTTCCTCAAATAAAGTTTGAAATGACTCTAATCTTTCCACATGAACCTTTAGGCGAGGTCTTAACTCCGGAGATTCCATGCATCTTTTTGCACAGATATAAGCATCATTTAACCGCTTAAGCGCCAAATTACGCTTGCTTTTTTCTACCTCTAACATAGTGACTAATATAATTTATGAACAAAAGCAACAGGCTTCAAACAGACTCTCAAATATTAATAAAGGCTGGAATATACTACAACAGTAAACGAAACGAAACCTCAACAAAACCTTAACAAAATTCAGTCTTCCAGAATACAGACTCGCTTAAATAATCGTATCTATCGCGCAGAATACGGACGCAGCGCCGGCTGCCGCCGCCCGGCTTTGCAATGCCGAGCGCCGCGAATCTACCCGCAGTACCCCCGTACAAAAAATATTAGTTCGAGTAACTTCATAAATTATAGAAATATTACGCAATACTTAACATTAATAGTCTTTACATGTAATATATACAAACAGCACTATGAAAGTAACTACAAAATGAGATAGATGGTAACACTGAGTTGACAATAATTTGCTTAAAAGCACGAAAGAATGCTATTACTGTTATTAGAATTGCAGTATAAATATCTACTATATTATTTACTGGTGATCAAATTAATTTTATCCGGTTCGTAATGGATCAAGAAGATTATAAATGAAACAATATTTAGTATTTATAAATTAGTATTTCAAGCTTTTTATAAACCTAACCTAACTTAACCTGTGTTAGGTTCCTGAAATTATTTAGCGTGATTTAACAGTCCTAGATAAATTACACAAAAGCAAGCTTTAAAACTTAACTTTAGTATAATTTAAGTTATAATTATCATAATTATCATGTAAGTATATTATTGTTTCCATTTCGCCAATTTCACTATTAAAAATCAAATTAAGTACCCGTGATATCCGCAACGCTAAGAAAAATCTTATGATACCTTGCTTGTCAAAATCGGGCCATCATTCAAAGGGACAAAGAACCATACAAAAAGGTCCAAATCATTTCCCTCCTACTATATAAAACTTAAACACCTGTCAAACAGTAGATAATCACTGAATACATACTTGGGGTTGAAAGAGGGCTTTAAAAAACCTTTATAGGCTTTGATGATATATCAACCATTACACTTAAATGTAACGCTAAATACTTGTGCCGTCCGATGGCACATCTGATCAATCTTTCTTTTAGTCAAGGCATCTTTCCCGAACAGTTAAAGCTTTCGGTTATAAAACCATTATTTAAAAAAGGAGATCGAAATGACCCAAATAACTACAGGCCCATTACCATTGTTCCTTCTTTGTCTAAGATTATGGAGAAAGCTATGTTTGTGAGAGTGATTGACTATTTGTCGATACACAATATCTTACTGCCAGAACAATTTGGTTTTCGGAAGGGTCACTCAACAGAATTAGCATGTTTTGATTTTATTAAGTATGTGTCAGAAGCTATAAATAACAAATTACCAGTTATGTCAATTTTCCTTGACATGAGTAAAGCCTTCGACTTTATAAACCATTCGAAACTTCTGTTGAAACTTGAGACGTATGGCATAAGGGGTACCGTTCTCGATTGGATGACAAGCTATTTAGCCAACCGACAACAATGTACAGAATTGTCTAGACTGGTTACGGAGGGGACTAACATTGTAAGGGTGAAGTACAGGTCACCTTATCGTGTCAATGCGTCCGGGGTACCTCAGGGAAGTAATTTGGGACCTCTATTGTTTTTATTATATATAAATGACCTTCCCCAAGCTACTGTGCAAAAGTGTATACTTTTTGCTGACGACACTACCTTAATAGTAAGGGGAACTGACAAAAATGTGTACGAAACAAATATAAATAAAGCATTAGTAGATATCAATACCTGGACATGTAATAATAACCTTAATATTAATCTTGATAAAAGTTTATTTATACAATTTCATTCTTATAAATCAAGCCCCATAAATTTAATTGTTAATCATAATTGCATTCCCGTCAACGAAGCTCACAGTGTAAAATTCTTAGGTTTATTTATTGATAATCATCTGAACTGGAAGCTCCATGTTGATTCAGTCTGTTCTAAATTAGCCAGGTTTGTTTTTGCTTTAAGAGAACTTAGAAAATCAGTTTCTACTGGGGCAGCGCTAACTGCCTACCACGGGTATGTGGCATCTACCCTTAATTACGGACTTTTGCTATGGGGCAACTCTGTTGATGTAGAGAGGGCATTTATAATGCAGAAAAAATGTCTGCGTGCAGTAGGTTGTGCTCGGTTTGATGAAAGCTGTAGACCACTTTTCCATAAGTTTAAAGTTCTCCCCTTGGCGTCTATGTATATATTGAAAGCATGTCTCTTCACTGATAACCATCCAGAATATTTTAAAAAACGTGAAAAACTGTTCGGTGGAAAATCAAGAAGTCAATATCAATACCTGCTCCATCAACCATGTTGTAGGTCTGACATCTTTAAAAGAAACGCCTGTAACATGTGCGTAGTTTTATTTAACAGCCTTCCCAAAGAATTGAGGGTGTTACGTGGCAGGGCGCTCAGGGCTAAGTTGACTGTATGGCTACAGGAACACTGTTTTTATAGCGTTAAAGATTTTGTCAACTTTAATAGAGCATAACAACGCTGATGCATGCTATTTAGCTAATTTATTTTTTATCGTAACCAACATGTCAATTATTGTGTCCTATCTAATATTTTGCATGTCGATTTTAATGTCGGCTGAATACTGATTCTGTTATTTATTTTATGATCTTATTGTAACGTATTCTAGCAAATAAACATTTATATTTCTATTTCTATTTCTATTTCTAGCCTCTTTGGTTCTTCTGCCAAAATAATACCCTGTATAGGGTAAATCGTCAGTAACTGGCCACCCCCCGGTAACTGGCCACTTTGCAATAAAATGAGTTAAGAAAGATATTTGCTCACATTTTTGCGATTAAACTAGAATAACTAATTCTTGAGTACTGTCCAAGTATCTTTACTAACAGCGTCAGTAAGAAATTTGGTGGCTAGTAACTAAATTACACTTTCTAAAGTGGCCAGTTACTGACGATTTACTTTAGTTATATGTACTTGTAAACTCACAAAAAACCAACATTGTTTTTGTAATTCACGTATAATGTGTACTCATTGCCACCTAAGACGTCAAATAGAACAATAAAACGCAAGATATTAGTATGACTATTTAGTAGTGATTTAACAGTTGCGCGGTGAGCAGTTCAAAAATACTGTCTAATCGATAAACGGTATCTAATTTTTCTAGACGCACATAATAAATCGAAAAAACATTAGTAAAATTACATTAAATTACGTACATAAAATATCCTGGTCCTCTTATTATAGTATTGCGACGGTTCTAAAATCTACCTTTTTTTAAGTTTAATTTTGTGTAATAAACCGCAATTACCAAAGATTGTATAAAAAAAAACAAAAATTGTCTTGAATCTATTCCTGAAGCTGAAGTATTTCTAACGAAAAGTGCTATAAACAATGTTCTTGCTCCTTCTGTTGGTTGCTGTTGCATTTGCAACGCTACATTATAGATGGCAAAGGCGAAAAATATACAATCTTTGCAAAAAACTACCGACAATCGACCAAAAATCCTACCCTGTGATTGGACATGCCTATTTATATGCGGGCACTGATGAAGGTAAAACACTTTTTAAAATGACTTTCACTCGTTAGTCACTCGTACCATATGATAGCTGTGACAGTTTGCATAACAAAGTATTTCAATTGTTTTAGATCGGATGATTTTTTTTAAAATGTTAGGTCTTAAGGCCATAGACCACGGAGGAAAAACTACCTTTTGGACTTGTAATAGGTTAAACGTAGGTGAGTAAAATTTATTTAATGTATATTAAAATTGGTTCTATGGTTATACTGTTTAAGGTTTAAAGTCTAGATTTGGCGTTAAAGCTGGTGTTTCCTCCGACTGCGTCAGGAGACTATTTTTTTTCGAATGTATGTATGTATAGTCACAACACGGTACTGAGCGCCTAACTTACCATCTTTACTTGGTTAATGTGTTACATGAATGACGCCGTTTTTGGTTATTGAATCTGACTATAGCAACCCTTTTGTAACGCCAATAAAGAGTTCAGTTTGAACCAATTGGTGAATGTTATTTAAACTATCTAACACCATTTCGTTAAAACAATGACTAATTATAGACTCGTAAATAGAATCTTTTCGATGTCGAAACGGCCTATCATATTCATCTTTACGATCTTTTTTTAAGATTGAGATGGTCTGGTTGTAAAAGATACGCTATAAATAATTGGTCACCCTTTTAAATGTCATCAGTGTCATCACAACATGGACTAAACAAGCCCTAGCCTTATAAACACAAAAACGAAAAAAAAAAACAATACAATTAAACAAAAATAAACATGACATGATCATCAGACAAAAATGGTAATATAACAAATAAAACAATACTAAAAATAATAAAATATTTGGCATTTAAAGCACTCAAGGTAATACAATTTTCTTAATTAAATCAACTTATAAATACTACATAATTATATTTTAATTGCATCAAGCCCAAAATGGTCTCCACTCAGCTTTTTATGCCACGGTATGTTATTTCAATATTCCGTGACACTGGTTTTCATTAAGACCTGGAGAGGTAAATGGGCACCGTGATAACTATACTGACACCGTGATAACTATATTACACAATAGACATTAAACAACATTTATAATAAAATGTATTTAAGACTGTGAAGGTCACGAACGGATACAAGTTTACTTTTAATTTATTCCTGTACTTTTATCTGTCATTTATAATAGTCACCAACACTAATATGAGAACATACATAATACGTTCGCAGAATAATCCAGAGAAAAGGCTATCTAGTCTATGCCCCAAAACAGCACATGTGCTTTTTTGAGCCAAAACGATATGCCTAGCTGCCAAAGCGTAGCGTTGCTCAATCGATTTTATCATATTTTAACGATTGTGAAATAGGGACTAAAAACACCTATTGTTTTAAGAAATGAATTCTGTTACCTGATTGGTCGATTTTGAAATATCTGTATTCTGGTTTTTTGATACCAAATACAAAGTTTTTTTTTAAAGATTTAAATTAGTCAGAAATAACCTAACCTTCTGATTGACAGTCGATGTGTATTGTGATTGGTCGATTTAATTTGGTAAAGTATTTTGATAGGTCGAATTTAAAAACAAAGTTAACCATAGACCAAATTTTGTTATTTTCTTGTTTCCCGCTAGTTTGTTGTTTTGAGCTTCGTTCGTTCGTTCGTACGTATTTTCGCTTAAGATTGCACCGAGCAAACGTCGAGCGTCCAGTGGCGCCCTCATTACTATTATTGTGTTTTCTAATTAACTAAAGAATCTCCCTGAAATCAGACGATACGTTTTTGTAGCGCAAGTAAAAACACAATTTATGGGATACGTAACAAACTTAAATAACAATTACCCTTTGAGTAGTCAGCTTAACGGGAAAAGGTGGCCACTTTTTTCCGTTAAGTTGATAACTCGAAGGTGAATTGTTATTAAACTACGAGATATACCCTATAAGTTGTGTTTTCATTTTAAGTACAAAAACCTACCGGTGACCAATTTCAATAAAATGCTTTAGTTTATTAGAAAACACAATAATAGTAATGAGGGAGCCACTGTACATCCGGCGTACGCTCGGCGCAGTCTTAATTTTGTATTTAATTTGAAACCTAGTCGAAAAAGCATTGTATGCAACGGTGTATAACTAAGTCATAAACAGGGATCGGAAATTCGGATTGATATTTACCTAAAGTTGGCAAAATCCCGGAAAAAGTTAAGCGAATATGGCGTCGGCTTCTTAAAATTATTATTTTAATAATATAATTTCCGGGATTCTGGGATTCTACAAAACGTTTATATTAATTATTTTACATTTAGGAAAAAACGTTCTGTCGATTTGCTCCTCAGACTTCGTTAAGTTAGGTTAGATGAGTTATCTGTAAATTAAATAACATTTTTGGTAAATCTTTATTTAAAAAATAACTTCATATAGTGAATGTAAATACCTAATTATGGATCTATGATGGCGTAATTTATTTATTCCGAAATCCCGGGAATTTTATTAAATTAATATTCAGTCCGCCTCCATACAACTGAACAACAACGCCGCCGCCAAAGATTAGGTAAATATCGATCCGAATTTCCGATCCCCGTCATAAAACACTCGTGGCGTCTTCCTTTACACGCCCTCGTTTTTTGACACGAGTCAAAAGTGACACGTGGTAAATCGTTTTTTTTTATCTAGAATACTAATGGAAACATGGCATGTTCTATTATTTTTAGTCACTTGCGACCCAGAGATTATTGATCTAGTTCTGAAGACATGCCCCGCGAAAGGCAAAAATACCTACAAATTTATGCGAACAGTGTTGGGGAATGGGAGCATCTTCGCACCAGGTAAATAAACGCCTAACAGCGATTACTATAGTACAGTCATGAGATTTAATTTGGTACCCACCTTAGGTCCAATGTCAATCTGACATTCTACAACAATAAGGTCAAATTTCCTAAAAGTTACAAATGACTTGACATCTCTAATGACATTGACGACATCAAGCATAATTTTCATGAAATGGGTCCCAAAATAAGACTGCACCGAGCAAACGCCGAGCGTCCAGTGGCGCCCTCATTACTATTATTGTGTTTTCTAATTAACTAAAGAATTTCCATGAAATCAGACGATACGAAAGTAAAAACACAATTTATGGAATACGTTACCTTTAATAACAATTACCGTTTGAGTAGTCAGCTTAACGGGAAAAGGTGAATTGTTATGAAACTATCTGATAATACCCAATAATTTGTGTTTTCATTTGTAGTACAAAAACTTACCGTCCAATTTCAAAAAAACACTTTAGTTTATACAATAAAAGTAATGAGGGCGCCACTGTACATCCGGCGTACACTCGGCGTAGTCTTAACGCTCGTGACCGTACCTCTACCAGTACAAAATAGGTTAAAAATGCATTTTTTTAGAATAAAGTGTGTAATGTAATAGTTCTATGTTCGTAATTACGCTGAAAAAAAGGACTTGGTCGAATTTAATTAGATTGTGTTTGATGTGCATAAGCGTCTCGATGCCATGCGAGCCAAGATGTCATGTACAGTCACGAGATTAAATTTGGGACCCACCTTAGGTCCAAAGTCAATCTGACATTCTACAACAATAAGGTTCAGTTTCCTACAAGGTAGAAATGACTTGACATCTCTAATGACATTGACGACTTCAAGCATATTTTTCTTAAAATGGGTCCCAAATTAACGCTCGTGACCGTACATCAACTAAGATGTTAGTGAAATCACTCAACAGCTTGCTTCTACTGTTCGCTTTGTTGGACACGAGTAATATCATAACTATTGTATGCATTTTGTATTGATCAGCTGAGGGAAAAATATCTTTTGGTGGGCTCTAATTTTTTCGAGTGGATCCTTTAATAAATTATTAAAGCTACAATAGTTCAGTCAAAAGTGTTTAATTTAATGTTGTAAATTAATCTTTATTTCTTGTATTTAAATCGATTAAGAAATATGATCCACACAATAAATTGTAAAAAACGTGAGCTTTGCACGATTACAATTTAAGGTATGTGGTAAATCGTTTTTCTGTAAAAAGGGAAACATTTTTGGAAAACCATCGCTACATCGATTAACTAAGTTTTTTTCTTTAATTAACTTATAATACTTTAACAGTTAACATTTGGCGTCCGCGTCGAAAAATTCTGGCACCTGCCTTCAACGTCAAGAATGTTACCCAGTTTTTGGATGTGTTCAACGAAGAGAGCATCACCATGGCGGACTCGCTGAAGCCGCTTGCTGGGGGCGAGGAGGTCTCCATATGGAACTATCTCGTTACTTACACCTTTAGCTCAGTTTGTGGTATGTATAAAAAACCAGCTAATTGTGTCACTACGCGGTATTCTAAACTATCACTAGCAAGTAATTTTAAACAAAACTTAGCAAGAAATTTGTCTTCTGGTACTATCAGCCCAATGGAACCCTGACCCACCATAGAACGGTGTCACAGTGACATTATAAAACAATTTGTTTGACACTTCTTATGACTTGAATCATAACGTCTCTGTGACACAGTTCTATGGTGGGTCAAGGTTCCAATGGTCTGATAGTATGTTAAGACTGCACCGAGCAAACGTCGAGCGTCCAGTGGCGCACTCATTACTTTTATTGTGTTATCTAATTAACTTAAGAATTTCCTTGTAATCAGACGACACGTTTTTGTAGCGCAAGTAAAAACACAATTTATGGGATACGTAACAAACTTTAATATCAATTACCCTTTAAGTAGTCAGCTTAACGGGAAAAGGTGGCCACTTTTTTCCGTTAAGTTGATAACTCGAAGGAGAATTGTTATTAAACTATGTCATATACCCTATAAGTTGTGTTTTTATTTGTAGTACAAACACCTACCGACCAATTTCAAGACAATACTTTAGTTTATTAGAAAACACAATAATACTAATGAGGGCGCCACTGTACATCCGGCGTACGCTCGGCGCAGTCTTAATTTTGCATTTCATTTGAAACCTAGTCGAAAAAGCATTGTATATGCAACGGTGTATAACTAAGTCATACATAAAACACTCGTGGCGTCTTCCTTTACACGCCCTCGTTTTTTGACACGAGTCAAAAGTGAGACGTGGTAAATTGTTTTTTTTTTAATCTAGAATACTAATAGAAACATGGCATGTTCTATTATTTTTAGTCACTTGCGAGCATCCGGCGTACGCTCGGCGCAGTCTTAAGCTACATACATAGATACAAACAATACAATTAGGTGTTAGTTAACATGTACATATTTGTTTCAGTAACTACTTTTGGTGTTAGATTACAATCAAAGGACATGGAAGCGGTACTTGAAGCGCTTCAAAAGTTGCTAGAACTGATCTCAGTAAGGATGCTGTCACCATGGCTGCAGCCTGACTTTATATACAAGAAGCTTGCAATGTACAGCAAATTTGAGGGCTTTAGAAATAGGATTTATACAACTACCGACGACGTAAGTTGTAAATCATTTTAATCAAAATTACACCTCGCAAGCACTAGCTCCTGTAATAACCCGTGCTACTGAAAAATTACCTACTCTTCAGACTCAAACTATCACAATACGTCAGGACCCCAACTCTTGTGCCATTCGATATGAACTTTCATTCGAGATGAAATCTCAGTTGCATACAATTTCCTAAAAATCTCGCATATAAACTATTGATCTCGACTGTCACTAGAATCGGACTCCGAACCCGTTTGACATTATCTGTGGTAAGTCACAGACAATGATGTAATCTGCCGAGACATATCCTATAATCTGTGGTCTGCCACTAATAAGTTAAAAATATGATCTTTTGTCTGATTTTATTTCATTTCCTCGCAATTGTGATGAAAAACATTGTATGTTACACGGGTGGTATAATAAATACAAACCTCGAGTCATTGAAGCCTAACAGACTCGCGTTTGTAATTCTTTCTTTACCACCCTTAATACACAATGAGTCTTGAATTTGTTCTTTGTATTTAAGTAATTGCATCCCTCTTTATAATTATAAGTATGTTCGTCATTGTCTTGTATCTATAGCAAGCCTTGTTATTTTGTAAAATTGCATATCTTCTTTCAGTGTCTTTACTTATTCCAAGGTTCACTGGAAGAGATCCCATATAGGATAATTTTACCTATGTAAATTGTCTGTAGTGACGCAAAAACCTTTTCTAATAGTTTATTTGCAATAAAGAGTTTACATACATACGTACGTTTAGTTTACTAAAATTGAAATCTACAAAAAATGAATAGGGATGAAACGAATAGGGATGATACGAATAGGGATGAAACGAATAGGGATGAAACGAGATACAATGTACCCAATAAAAAATATAGATAAAAAATAACGTGTCTCTTTTATAGATTAAAAAGAAACAATGATTGCTGTGTGTGAATCCTTTTGCGAATTGCGTTTTTTTTTTTTTTAATTTTGATTTTATTTACAAACAATCTGCTCCTTATTCTTTCCACTTATGCCATTCTAACGAATACGGAAGAAAATAAATCCCATTATCCAAGGTTTTTGCTAGTCAGATAATGACGTTTAAACCGTATAAAAGTTAAATTTAATTTGAACTCTCATGTCTTAGAGTTTCAGTAGCTGGTTGGAATATATTTTGAACGTTTTGCAATATAAGTATTCCAAAGTTTGATATTTTGTGTAATCTATAAACGTTAGAATAGCTTTCTCTGTTTTTTACGCATTCACTAGAAATCCACTAAACAGATTTTAGTATAAATTAGTATGGAGATAGGTCAAATCTTGGGGTAAAATACGTTATATTTCGGAATATTGGACATTAACTGAGGGAATAGTGATAAACAAAGTGAACTCTCGCAGGCCTAGTTATTTATATACCTAACTAGCTCCTGGGGTGTGTTTCGCTTAAAAACGCGGTCAGTCGAACCAATGAGTGAATGTCTTAGCGGAAAGAGTAAGTAGTCCTGTCAGAGCGAACAAAACACGTTTTTAGCGCGTGCATTCTCAATTAGGCAGCCTTGCGTTCGATCTCATCATTAGAAGCTACGCTGCCAAATTGAAAAGTCCGCGTTTTTGAGAGAATCACACCTATTTCCACAACTTCGTCGGCGTACATTTTGATTACCGTTATTACCTTGAAAAATCCCTATTCAAAATTGATTTATATAAAAAAGTCTAGGTTTTATGGTATTACCCCCTTACTTATAAACGTGTAATAAGCTTGGAATAGTTTATGCCATGCTTTGTCCTTATCTATAATTGTGACATTTGCATCTGACAGAGAGTGAAAAAGCATGGCATAAACTATTCCAAGCTTATTCGTCGTTTATAAATAAGGGAGAAGTTTAATGTTTAAATTACAGATAATAAAAAGCAAACGTGAAGAACTGAAGAAACTTGTACAGGAAGGCAAAGGTCAGTTATTATTTAATTATGTTACACACCTCAATTAAATCTTGCAATTCAAGTTTGAACCTTTCCGTAATTGGAATAAGCTGAAATTTGTAATAAATAAGAGATAAATGCAAACCCAATGACAATTTCATATTAAAGTGTCTAAGTACCGATGTTTTTTTTTAATCTTATTTTTAAGCAGCTTGGTCGTGTAACGATCATATCGCTCAAGTACAGGATAGTGATTCTCTGAACAACGACGGTCGGACGGACGGACGAGTGAATGTCCAAGCGGCGAGTTTAAATAGTCCCGTGTCGTCAGTGCGAACAAAACATATTTTAGCGCGTGCATTTTCAATTTAGCAGCATGGTTTCTACCGATGGATCGAACGTATAAGGCTGCTTAATTGAAAATGCACGCGCTAAAATTTGTTTTGTTCGCTCTGACGGGACTACCTAAACTCGCCGCTGTGATTTCGCTCGTTCGTCCGACCGTACATTGATTTTGGGAGAATTACTCCCCTGATGATAGATTCGAAAGGCTGTTTTATATTCTAGAGGAGGAGGAGGTCCCTTGAGATCAAAATACGATATTAAAGTCTCAAAATAGTTTTTTCTCAAATATGCAATGAAATATTTATGTTATGTTCCTTATAATATTCTACGAAGTATGACGTTTCTGGTGCGGATAGGACAATAGGTCGTTAATGGAATTTCATAAAAATCATGCAGGCCTAGGCCTGTAAAGTCCTCTTTTTTATTTTCTATTCCACATAAATTTGTGGCACAGGCATCATGACATTCTGCCACTATGCGTATTAAAAAAGTTATAACGTCAAATACAAGGAGTACATAAACGTTTGGGAGACATCCGCGCTGTGTCGTGTGCACCCGCCAGCCCGCCGGTGCGCCGCGCCGCCCGCCTGCGATCTAAGTTGCGCTATGCCTGATGTGCCTCCTAATAACCGCTGCCCTCCTGGTACTTTATTTTAACATGCAACACGTTCAACCCACTTCTAAGAACACTGTCCTACCTTCAGAGTATGAGACATGAAAATATTTATAATTAACGTTTTTGAGTGATGTATTTTTTTTTTCACTGCATATTATGTTTGAGAAAAGCACTATACATACCTCGCCGTGAAAAGGGGTTGCCAGCCTCGTAACTATCCGGCCACACTTTTTTCGGCCGTCTATATCACTCGACCGGCAAACCCCTACTTCCCGGCCTCTGTAGTAATGTACTATTTTTCAGCATCATTATTGAGTTTGCCGAACGACATAGATCAGATAGAGACATCCATTCTTATTTTAATACCAAATTCAAACTTCTTTTCAGAATCTGATCAAACTGGCATCAAGAGTTTCCTTGAACTGATGATACTTAAATCCGGCAAAGGAAGCACGGGCTATACGGACTTGGAACTTCGTGAAGAAATAATTGGGCTTTTCGCCGCCGGCACCGACACATCAGCCGTAGGTTCAAGTTTCACGACGGTTCTTCTGTCAAGATATCCCGAAATACAGGACAAACTGTTTGAAGAGTAAGTACCTGCCATAGTGCGTTTTTACGGACCTTTTTACAACTGAGAACAGTTTCATGGAATTAGCTTACTGTCGCGGAGATTTCAGACCGCTCAACCATGGGGAACTTCGAGACGTCTACTACACTGAAAAAACATGTGGGTTGATTTTACTAAGTTTTATGGTTAAAATAGGACTTACACGTGAGTTTGGTTGAGTTAACCAGGAAAAAGGTTGAAGCAACCTTTTCAATGTTGTTTTTACTAAGGTTAGGTGTTACTTCAACGAAACTCATGGGTAGGTCCTAAAATGTAGTAAAATCAACCCATTCGGTTTTTCAGTGTAGTCTCTTTTCTGAATGAGCAAAAACGCGTCTGCCATATCTCTCCTGTACCCTTACCATGAGTTACAATTACCGTACAGTCGAGGCCTTATTTGCATGGATAGCTGTCAAACAAAATCCTATAATGTGAAATCGACGCCATTTTTGTGCTCGTTTTGTGTTTTTACTTACCTATGAGGCTTCTTATTTCAATGAGATCATGCTAGATGGCGCTGTATCACCAACTACCGTGAAAAAATACTTTTTTCTACATCTTTACTTTTCTGCCGTAACACCATGTTCCTTTATTTATTGTCTTAACGTTATAAACTTGTTAAACTCCCAAAACATTTAAATCGAAACTTCCAAAAACACTAATCTTTTGCATGGATTCGAACCCGTAACATTATGGATGGAGTGCACTCTTCCGTGCCGTTCGACCATAATGACACTTATTTGGCAGGGCGAAATTGTGTATCAATTTATTTTACGTTTTGATTATCCTTTAACGAATACGGTTAGTTATTGTGAGGGTAAGCAGAAAATGTCTTAACACCGGATCGGTTTTACTAAAGATTTACTTACGGCCGCTCGTTCGTTGCTCCCTGTTAGATTGCCTTTGTTCTCGATTAATACTTACTGTTGATAATTTTTAATGATGAGTTCTCGTTGCAATATCGACTTGGTGAAAAGATCACAAATAATTGCTTTGTATAATCAAGGCAAAAATTTGTCTGAAATTGCTAGAGAAGCCGGTGTTAACGTAAGTAGTTTTTGTATACAAATTTAATTTAAATTACTATTTTTAAAAGGTTAATATAAAAATACATATTTTAAAGATAGTTTAAATATGTGATATTTTGTTATAGAGAAAAACCGTTGTTTTATGGGTCCGACGATTTGAAGAGGAAGGTTCTTTATTACATCGGCAAAGAACTGGCAGAGCTCCACTCATAACCACACAGCAGCGTCAAATCATGGTGAGGGATTATGAGGAAAATGGACTTATCCCGACTAGTCACTACGCCAGTTCATTCGACACCAGCATGCGCACTGTGCGACGTGCTCTTCACAGTGAGGGCCTGCATCACCGCCGGCATGCCGTCAAACCCTTGCTTACTGAAGCTCACAAAGCAGCCAGGTTAGCGTTCGCCTTGGAGCATTTGGATTTCGACTGGAGCAATGTCGTCTTTACTGATGAAAAAACTTTTAAATCCAGCCAACACGGACGACTTACTTTATGGCAGCGAAATAATACCCGCTATGATAGTAATCACGTTGTGCCCAACATGGAGTCTGATCGGATAAGTGTGAATATGTGGGGCTGGATGAGTGCAGCCGACCCGGGGGAACTAGTGCGAATGCCCAGCCGAGCGACCGGTGTTAATTATGTGGACGTGTTGGAGGACACCATGCTACCCACTGTTTGCAATGTTTATCCGGAAGATGAATTACCGGTTATATCATTCGTGCAAGATAACTGCCCTATACACCGTTCGCATCATGTGCGGGAGTGGATCAGTCATCACAATGATATAGCAGTAATTTCTTGGCCGGCTAGGTCACCAGACTTAAATCCCATCGAAAATTTATGGGGTGTGATGGTTCAACGGTGGGATAACCAGAACGAGCGAACCCCAGAAGCATTAGAGGCTCATTGTTTGCAAGTTTGGGAAAGCATTCGTGGCTCGAGCTTGTGCAGCAACCTTATTAATTCAATGCGTTCTCGCATGCTGGCTGTTATCGAACAGAATGGGGGCTACACTAGCTATTAAGGTATACCTATTAAGTAGGTAGGTGGAAAATATTATTTGGTTGAGACCGGGTTATTTAGTTAATCTGTTTAACAAGTGACTATAAAGTGAACGCAAGCATAACGTTATAAATATAACCGTTTCTAGTGTGCAAAACCAAATAAAAACTTAATTTTATTTCATAAGTTTACTCACAAATTGTCTTATACCCACTGTAATTTGTTTAAAGTAGGTAATCAAACTTGCACTATTTATAAATTACCTACCCCGGCGACTACAAAGCTAGAGACACACGCTTTTGTAATTATAATAACCCGGTCTTTAGAAGTTAGTATTTGTGTTTTATTGTGGTGGAGCTTCAATATTCTTTCCGAATCTGGAAACGAGACTTAAGCTTTTGGCCTCGATAAAATGGTAAATAGGAGTTGTTTTATTGTTACTTGTATGAGTAATATTATTATCAAATGAGTATATCTAATTTCAGTTCAATTAAGGAATAAATAATTGAATAAATAAAACAATAGTTTTATTTCATTAAAAGCATGCATGCTTTTTTTTGTTATGTTATTTATTTATTTATTTCATAGGGCCATCAACATTATTTATCGTAAAAACATCGTTCTGAAAAAATACAAAAAGAAAAAAGGACATCCCGAAGAGATTCGAACTTCGGTCTATGTGGATCCAACTAGTAATAGTCAGACGTAAACCCACTAAGCCATTACTTCATCTAAGTGGGTCGACGAAAAATCGATTATAATACTACTATCTTAGGAAGTTGTAATAAAGACAAATGAACTGGTTTAGTCAACACCGCCATCTAGTTTAATGCTTGAGAACGTGTGCGCAAGTGTTCAGAGGATTATCGCCTTAGAGGTGTCCATGCAACTTTGACCGTGACCGTACCTACTCAATAGCGATTCGAATGTTGTGTGTCGCAGTATTTTTATAGATTGTGAGGGACAGAGCATTCGACCCGCTAGCGAGTACGGTAATCATGGTACATAGGCGGCGGTATTCACTTAATTTTTTTGAATTATTTATGTTACGTCCCAACTATTATTACAGGCCTAAGATAATAGTGAAAATATGTCTAGTATTATTTGAATGAATGCATAAGTTTATTTGTCATCTTGTTATCTGAATAGAGTAAATAAACCAAAAATTGGTAAACGACCAACAAATTTAAATCCAATTTAATTAAAAAATATAGCCCAAATATTGACCATCACATTCATTTTTCTATTAAAGTTAACTAACCCAAAATTAGTAAATGACCAATAAATTTAGTCTATGACCACCAAAATAAGTGTATTCCCAGTTTATTTAGATGATGAATAATGACTTCGTTTAAATAAAGATTTGGTTGTCATTTAGTAAAAATTCTCTGATACTTTTTGAAGTAAAAGCATCACTAAAATAGTTACGATTACTATAAATAAAAACATTCATAGCTCATAATTTTGCTCGCTTAGATTTTGTAGGCGTTCACTAAATTCGGTCGCCAGCGGCCATTTAATTTTCTGTTTGTGTTCTGAATTTGGGATTCAACGAAAATTTTGGTGACCATTAAATTTAAGGCATTTTACAAGAAAACCTTTAACTATTATGATCAGAAAAAAAGGCTTACTTGACGACGCGCTGGCCTAGTGGGTAGTGACCCTGCCTACGACTGGTGGTCCTGGGTTCGAATCCCGGTGTTTGTGTGATGAGTGCGAATATTTGTTCCTGAGTCATGGATGTTTTCTATGTATTTAAGTATGTATCTATCTATACAAGTATTTATCTAGTTGTCTAGTACCCATACTATTTACAAGCCTAGAGCTTAGTTTGGGACTAAGTCAATTAGTGAGAGATTGTTCCCCTTATATTTATACATACATACATACATTAAATCACGCCTGTTTCCCAGAGGGGTAGGCAGAGACCACTTCTTTCCACTTGCTATGATCTTGACAAATTTCTTTCGCTTCTTCCACATTCATACATCGAGTCATGCACGCACGTCGGTTTCGGGTACTTAAGATTCGGCCCTTTTTCAGTATTTCACCGATTTGACTCGAAAAAGTACGCCTAGGGCGACCCCTTCCGACCCGTCCACTCACTTTCGATCTTTATATCTCTTTCGTCAATCTTCTTTCATCCATCCTATCCAAATGACCGAACCATCGAAACATGCCCTTTTCAATCTTAGTCAATACATCTCCTTTTTTTTCCACATTTCTCTGTGACTTTTTTATTTACTTAATTTATAAAAACCAGGTTGCAGCAGGTCTTTGGTGACTCGGAACGTTTAGTGACTGTCGAAGACCTGCCGAAGCTTCAGTATTTGGACGCTGTGATAAAAGAGTCCCTACGTCTTTATCCACCAGTACCTATAATAACCAGAGAAATTCATAACGATTTGGATCTACGTAAGTCACGTTTAATTTGTTCTCTTCGAATTCTTATCACTGTACAACCGTTATTTTGAAAATACGAATGACTTACTAAACAAAAGGTAAGAGAGAAACATTTTTTTAAATTACCATCCTCCCGTTCGTTACAATAGTTAATATATAATAAAAGTTTTACAAATTTTTATGTTTCTTTCTTTTCAAACCTGCAAGATATCAGAATGCAAAATGGTCATAATGTGTGCACACCATTTATTCAGCAGTTTCTAAGCCTATTTAAAACTAGTTTTCGGACAGTAGGAAGACAAACATACAGAAAAAAACGGTTACTTTATGAACGACATTCTCTTCGCGCTTAGCGCTAAAATCAAAGTACAGCCTTTTATTCAAAAATGTACCTAAGGCACTACTATTTACGGGTAAAATGTTGCCTTTTTAACCGACTCCAATAAATCGTTTTTTTTTTAAATGGTTTACTTAGGTTTTTAAATTTTACTTGCCTGTCCCGTCTATAAGATGTCGCTATCATCGTATTTTTCCTGATTTTTGTTTGCTGCTACTGCTGCCGTACTTAATATTTTTGCAAAACACGGATTAGGCATAGATTTCACAAAAAAACCGCATTTACTTATACAATTTCAATTTTTAAGCATCTGGTTATACTTCTTTTTAAGATGAAGAAAACTAGAGAAAAGAAGAATAATTGTTATTAGTTTTGATATCACACACGATCAACTTCTGTTTTATTATATCGAAGATTATTAAGTACAGCAATCCAGTTTCGTCTACTTTCAAAGATGAATATGTACAGTCACGATCTTTAATTTGGTACCCACCTTAGGTCCAAAGTCAATCTGACATTCTACAACAATAAGGTTGAGTTTCCTAAAAGATATAAATGAAGTGACATCTCTAATGACATTGACGACTTCAAGCATATTTTTCTTGAAATGGGTCCCAAATTAACGATCGTGACCGTACCTCATGTTTGAATTATACAATTTACACAGCTTCGGGTGAGACCCTGGTCGATGGTGTAACGGTCAATGTTAACATTTGGGCGACGCATCGCAACCCCAAATACTGGGGTGATGACGCAGAGCAGTTCCGGCCTGAACGCTTCCTCGAGAACTACTTGAAGCACCCAACTCAGTACATACCGTTCAGCTACTCTAATAGAAACTGCATAGGTAAGTTTTACATAAGACTTTTTTTACAACATGTTCGCATTAAACGTTTTCAGTCTAATTAACCCAAATTCCAGTTCAAAACCCGTTTAAATAGATGGAGGTAGGGTGACGGAATAAAGGTTCTTCTTATGTTTTGCAACAATTTACCATCGTTTGAAATTTAAATAAAAAAATATCAGGGGATTGTTACAGCAATTAACCTAGTTCCAAACTAAGCTCTGGGCTTGTCTATGGGTAATGGACAACAATATAAATACTTATACAGATAAATATTAGGCTTAAATACATAAAACATCCATGACTCAGGAAAAAATATTTGCAGTAACCCAGGACCGATAGCGTCGTAGGCAGAGACCTGCGCGTCGTCCAAATTTGAATTAAGAGTTGTGTCCATTACTGGTGGCTGTCAGCTTAAAGTGTCTAACACTGGTGTGTTCACCGTAATGGATGTTTTCAACTGGTAGGCTTGTAGCCTAGCCAAAATGCAAACGCTACTAACATTTCCGTTTTTTCTCTCTTAATTTAAGAGCCTCGCTCTTGTCGGTGGAGTAATTTCCAATCTTCTCAAATTTTATTATGGAAAGACCTTGCCAACCTCATCACCTTAACAGACACGGAAAAGCCATAACAATGGCCTAGATCAACGTAATGCTGCGGCAAACAGCCGCAGCGGGGATACACAGCTGATGTTTTAATGGGTGTTCTGCCTTTTCACCGATTTTTTTTTGCTTGAATTTTATTTGCCAATCAACATTTCGCCGAATGTTCACTTTGACAACTACTTATTGTCAAATTTTTGTATGCCAACCTCTCATTTGGCCGAATTATTATGAAGACGAATATCATATTGACTTTTAACTTATGGAATATCTTTCACATGGCAAATGTTACACTAGGCCGAAAAACTCTTAGTTAGGTACGACGACGAGCGTAGCGAGGAGGAGTGTTAGGTAGAACTGCGACCCTACAGCACCGACTTTTTTTTATAATACTACATACACAATACACCGTGAAATGTATATTATCCCAAGTGAACTATTTGGCTATATGAAAAAAGACATTTTAATAAATGTCCATATAAAAAAAAAACGTTGAGTTGGAAATCTAGAGGTTGGAAATGAAATTAATCATTTTAACAAGTTGCCATATGATGATTCGGCAAAATGAAATTCGCCAAAACGTTGGTTGGGAAGTGAAATTCGACAATAAAATTTTCGGCGATACAATTAAATAGAGACCCGTTTTAATGATGTCTTATAATAATAATAATAATAATAAGTCATTTATTTCAGGCAAGTGTACCCATACATCATTAAAATTTAAAATTTACATAAAGTGATTAAAAATAAAGCAATAAATTAGAATTAAATACATTAAACACGGACACAGCATAAACCGACAACTACTTTTTGTTAGGCTCACGGTGCACTTTCAGCCAGTGTCGGAGCATCCGGCAGTCCAGGCGATCCGACAGGGAACAGAGAATCTCGTTATTGGACGACCGAATGCGATCTCGAAATGACGCTATGCGTGACCTTATGACGGCGAAAAAATCGGGAACGCCCGCCTCCGCAAACATACTCGACGCACTGCAATAACGTGGCAGTTTCATCAAGGTGCGAAACGCATCATTGTACTGCACTCTGATGGTACTCATGGTGCGTCTCGTGTAGTTGACCCACAACTGGCATGTATATAGGCATTGGCAGAATGCTCTAAATAATGTCAGCTTAACGGGGTCACTACATCGCGCGAACCTTCTCGCAAGCATGTTGCTTCTGACGGCCGTGGCTCGGCGTTCACGTTCAATGTCCAGATCGTCATGGAGATTCTCCGTCAAGATGTGTCCCAGGTACCTAAACTGCCGGACCCTCTCAATTGGAGAACCGTCCAAGTATACTGGGCGAACACTCTCCGGACCTTTCCCTGAGCGGAAAACCAATAGCTTTGTCTTCTGAACATTATACTTTAACCCATAGTTAGAAGCATAGCGCTCGCAGACGTTCAGGAGCTTATTTATACCGTTTATAGAAGGGCTGAGGAGGACCATATCGTCGGCATAGCTGAAATTATTCAGACATGTTCTGCCGATATGGCAGCCGACTCCAGTTCCTTTTAAGTGCCTAATAAGGTCGTTTATATACAGGCTAAAGAGGTCCGGGGAGGTTAACCCTCCTTGACGAACTCCACACTCTAACCTATATTCGTTAGAGAAGGAGTCGCCCCATCTCACCATATTCGATTGATTTTCGTACCAATATCTCAACAGGTTCACACTGTGCTTAGGTACATTTGACCCAGCAAGTTTTTCCCACAATAAATCATAATTTACGAGGTCAAAAGCCCGACTGAGGTCAAGAAAACATGCGTACACTGAAGTTTCCCTACCAACGTAGTATTTGACAGTCGATTTAAGACAGTAAATCGCAGAATCTGTTGAGAGACCAGTACGAAAACCAAACTGCGCATCATCCAATATCAGGTTCTCCTTTAATGATGGGTGTAGGAGTCTTTCCAGTATTTTGCCAAGAATTGTACCTAAGGAAATAGGGCGTTTTACAGGTTACATTTATGCCACAATGTCGATGAAGACGGTCTTGGCGAATCTGCTGAGAAGATACAAGGTTCTCCCACCAGCTGGCATGAGCCACGCGGAGCTGAAGGCGCCTCTACGAGTAAAGTTCGACATAATGATGAAGCACGTTGACGATTATAAAGTTAGGTTGGTGGAGAGGAAATAAATGGATGGCACTTAATACGCCTTTTATTAGGGAAAACTGTCGTTAGTACCTTGGATATAGTTTAAACTTGGTAGTTATTTTAATAGCATGTGAGCAAGAAACAAATAAAGGTATTGTAAAATTAATCAAGTTTATTTCCTATATAATACAACCATAAAATATTTCTATATTGTAATAATAAAAAAAACTACGGCTATCGATCTTGAGTATGCAAAATAGTTCGCCTACCACTTTAGGCCCGTATTAATAAACTAATCTCAACTCTAATGCTCGTCTCGAGATGTGTCAAAAATGACAGTGTTCTATGGTTTGACGTTTACTTTGACGTAGGTATCTTGTGACGGGCAACTCAGCCAAGATAAGTTTATTAATATGGGCCTTAGTTGTCTCGCCTTTACTCTTAACAACAGCCTTGATTCTCAATGGCATCGTCACTAGCAACTCTTCACACTCTTTTGGGGTTATAGACTCCCAGACAGCGATGATTTTCTCTTTTAAATCACTTTTTGACCTCGATGGAAACTTGCGTATTTTTTTTTCATTTTCCACCACAATGTCTCAATGGGTGAGAAATCTGGACTATTCGACGGCCACTCTAGGTTTTCTTTCTTATATTGTATTTATTGTGCAATAGTGTAAAAGCAACGTTGTATTTATGGAGTATAATATTGTATAAATCGTTTGCTGCTAATGCCTTTCTAGAAATAAAACAAGTTGATATAAGATTCATTATACTTAACAATGTATGACTTGACTAACTCTTTTGCATTGGGGCTTGTATTAAAAAAAGTGAGGTACTTAATAAAGGGTATACAAATATTTTATTACAACGTATTTTTATTTTTGCTGTATCGTAAGAACAGTAAAATATATACAAGTGCTTATTTGGTATGATTATATTACAAACCCTGAAGAAAAAAATAATGGTTGTCTGTAAAGTCGATTTTCGGACGATAATTTTACGTGATAACGTCATGATAAAACACACAAGCCGAACGCTTAGGCCGATCGTGCCTCTCTATCGCTTGTTCCGCGCTCTCGCTTGCACGCTCGGCTCAGGTGGAACGTGACAAAAAGTCATGCTTTTTCGTGAGCCGGCGTTCATCTATTTATATGACGTTATCACGTTAACAACCAATACTAAAATATGGTCACTTGGGACACTTGTTGGGTCGCATGGATTCGATTCAAAATCGAATTCAAATTGCAATATAATAATGGCTAATGTGCAGCGGCACGGAACCCGCGGTGCGTGAAGCACGTGACCGGTTTTTTCCACGATCAAGGCCTTAGTTTTTAACAACATTATAATCATACACCGGATTGACGGGGGCGAAAATGTACCAGTTCTAGTGATTCATTCATTAAATTTAATATCGACTAAGTTTATCGACAACTTTTTTCGTGACGTACATTTTTTGCAAAAGTAAGTCGTACCTTTATCTTCTATAACAAAAATAATAATCAGCTTTACAAGAAGATAAACGGTATTTTTTCTTTCGAGGCATTTTTAACCGACTTAAAAAACAAAAAGGTTCTCAATTCGTCGGAATATTAACCAATATTGTCGTACTGAATGAATTTGTTATTCAATGTAATTTCAACGGTTGTCAAAAGTGACTCGAGTCCAGAGTCAATGTCAGATACCGGTTGTTTGTATTATAAGAGGTTTGCACATAATTAAAAGTCATTCAAACTAGGCCATTAATGATGATCAAAAATTGCTTATTATCGTTATCGATAAATTTTGTCGATATTGAATCACTAGCACTGCTACATTTTTGCCCCCGTCAAACCGGTGTATGATTATAATACCCTAAACTTATAGTTTCCAATTTCCCCATACTGACCGACCCATTCTGATTGTTTGTAAACTAAAAGTTCTACCTAATAATCCAATATTCAGTTATATCATAATCTTAAGTTTATTTTCCCTTATTTTTGTTTATAATTACAGGTTTTTTTTTTGTATTACCTACTAGTGAATAATGTTTCAAATTGAAATACTAAATCTGACAGCTTGCACCTACTTCGACAATTTTTTAACTAAAAAATGTTACTAACGCAGTTCTTAGACAAAGATGTAGGTATATCAAGTTTATTTTTCTATATAGAAGGATAACTGGGCTGTTTACTAGTTCTTTTTTTCTGAAACAAATCACTAGTCAGAAGAGATCTTAAGAAAAACAACTGTTAAGGAATATTTTGATTTTTGAGTGCCTCATTTTTTTTGTGGGAGTGTAATTTTTTGTTCCGAAAATTAATTCTTCATCCGCACATTATATAAAGAAGACACCAAACTTGATATAGTTGCTAGATGTATGGAGATAAGAAATTTAGATTAAGGCGCCCCGGATGCACTCTGCTTTTTTAATGACCGTTCCGTTTCTTTGCAATACTGAATAATACGAGTATGTACCTATTAATACCTAAGTCAATTATGAAATTCATGATTAATGCCTGTGACAGTTCATTATAAACAAACATAACCTTCAAAAAATGATACCTGGTCAATTTTTTTTTTTTTTTTTATGGCGTAGAGAAGACAAACGGGCACACAGCCACCTGATGGTAAGTGGAAACTGTGACCCATAGACATTTGCATTCACAAGACTGCCATGCAATCCTAAGACTGCAAATGCGTTGCCAACCCTGAGGATTAAGAAGGAATGCCTCTATGCTAGTCATTTCACCGGCTGTCTTATCCCCAAACCGGAACACAACAATGCGAACACTGCTGTTTGGCGGTAGGTTAATGGATAAGATGGTGGTAGCGATCCGGACGGACCCTGCATAAGGTCCTACCACCCGCAAAATGCAAATGCTCAATTACCTCTTTGAATATACGCTTGCGGGTTTAGCTAGTTAGTGCTTTTAGGGTTCCGTAGCCAATGGGCATTCAACAGAACCCTAACGAGGCTTTTGCCGTCCGCCCGTCCATCTACCTGTCCGTCCGGCGGTATATCTATACGTCCTAAATTTAAAGAGCTATTCTTAAGAACGTTATAGACAGTGTTTCTTTTTAAATAGAATGTTATCACGGCGGATTTATAATATTTTTTTAAATATTTATTTATGAAAATATAATTTATGTTATTAAGAATTTAGATTCTGTCACCATAATAATATATTATAATGTAAATACTAGAAATAAAAATAAAATCGCTATTCGAAAATTCCGCGTCCGTAAAGTTATAAATCATTTGTTGGTCAATGCATTCATTTCTATAATAAATTACCTGACGTACTTTTAAAGTTACCCTTTCCAGCACTTTAAAATTACTTGAAAAAGTCATTAATGTCTAAAGCGTATTATAGGGTTGAGGACTATCTAATAGAAAAAACTGCATGGTCTAAACCCGAAACAGTCAATAATAATTTGATCAATTGCAAAAGCTTTATCTTCCTTTGTCTCTCACGTAAGATTTTTGGCCTGTTTTCCTGCTGATCTCCGCATAATATTTGATATTATATTTAATTTAATATGTATTGCTTTATATACTCGAAATGCTAGATTAAGTAGTACCATTGTAATATGTTTGAAAATTACTGCCTGCTGAGTTTCTTGCGGCGTTTTTTCTCAGCAGTGTCCTCTTGGGAAGCGCTGGTAGATTCTTGACGTGTAAAAGTGCCCGTACGGCCTACTTACTGAATAAATGTCTTTTATCTTTAAAAAATAATGTAAAATAATAAGAAAACTATTTTTTTCAACGTATTTTTATTTTTGTGGTACGTCGTAAAAACGGTAAAAATACAAACGTCTGGTATGATTGTAATTACAAACGCTGTGGAAATAACATATACAATAAAAATATCAAGAATGACTTGGGCTAGAGAAATTCGATTCAAAGTCAAATGTTCTACAGTGGGAGGCCTACGGACTGGAATGATGGTGATGATGACCTTGACAATAGAGCGAACAGTTCCGGCTTTTCGAAGTCTTCCGTTTGAATCAGGAAGTCTACAGTCCCCCGCAAACTGTTACCTAATGGAACAGCAGCAATACATTTTAACTGACGGAGTGAACGAATGAGTTACAGAAATTGGTTTCTATGTTCTAATCTAATTATGTAATTGTCCACAGGCTTCATGATCACGTTGAATTTGACTCTTAACGGTGCCTTCAACTCTTCAGGGGCCATCCCTAAAGGTGGTAGGATGCGGTACCGGCGCAGTAACGTTGACAAGACAGTTTTCATTGACATCATTGCGTAGGTTGGACCTTGAAAAAAAGTGTTGGTTATTTCGATCTCCCGACACAATGGTTTAAAATACCGTATGACCTAGCGCTTTAGCTAAACGGATAATAGAGAATGTCAGCCAGTTTAGATATTTGGCTTAACGGATTTTTCACTAAAAACAAAAAATACTAATAAAATAATCATTTCGATACGTCAAATAGTTTCTGAGATATTGAATTTTAAACTTTGTACGCGGCGCTCAAAACACCACAGCTAGCGCTCACGGATGATGACGTCATTGCTTCACAGCGGCACGCGCTCTTATATTATAATAATATGACTGAGTAGAGACTTTAGTGTCTATTTCCGGTATTGGCAAATATTTTATGAGATGACTGAGACTATTTCTTTTAGAGTTTTAGATGTTTTATTTTTGTTAAAGTATTTTTTTCTCTGTATACCTGCTGGCTGTCTATTACCCAAAGTAAAATCCTTGAGCTTTGTTTGAAGGTACGCCAATTTGTGAAAGAATGTCCACTGATATTTTATTTTTGTACTAGCTGCCCGCCATTGGCTTCGCCCCGCTGCAAATTCCCGGCCTTGGCCTTTTAATTTTTTTCTTTTTTACATATAAACCTTATCCTGACAATAACAAACAAAACAAAAAAGAAATCAGCCGAATCGGATCGGCCGTTCTCGAGTTTTGATCATAGCAAAACATTTAGTGATTTATTTTTATTATACATCTTTAGATTAATAGTGTTAAGTAGTAAATAAATAAAAGCAAAACTGGTTCTTACCCACACAGCTCCTCAATGAGTAGCTGAACGGCATAAACTGTGCTGGATGCTGCAAGGGTCCCTCAAGGAAGCGTTCAGGCCTGAATCGCTCAGCGTCGTCACCCCAATACTTTGGGTTGCGATGCAAACCCCAGAAGTGCATTATGATACTCACACCGTTAACTAATGTCGTGCCACAGGCTGCGAAATAAATAATACATTATTGTTAGCCTGGACAAGATGCATTCTTCAAATTTTTTCATTAAATATGTTTCCCCCAAGAAAACATTTTTGGCACAACATATTATACTTTTTTTGCTTAGTCTACTTCTCAAAGTAATTCATATTGCTTTACAAGCATCCAACAAAAATACAGGAAATATTAACCGGCATGTATTAGCCAATTACACGACATGTACTAACAGTCGTTAAAAAAAAAAGAAGATTGAATATTGTTTGGTCGGTAATTATTTGAAACTAAGTCTGTCTTACGTAATTCAACGTCTGCGTTAACCTCTCTCACAACAACTGGTCCTGCAGGATAAATTCTTAATGTCTCTTTTATAACGGCTTCAAGATATTTGAGATGCGGTAGATCTTCGTAAGTGGCGGGACGGTTAGAGCCACGGAAAACCTCTTGCAACCTGAAAGAGATGCAAATAAGAGATACAGAATTGTAAATGTGTCAATGTTTGCTTTGCCGTCTGCTGTGTTCACATGTATGGCTGACTAATTGTAGCCGTTTACCTTAAGGATACATTAAATTATTGCGTTAGTTAACATTAAAGGTCGGTTCTCTGTGCTTACTTACACATACATACATAAACTCACGCCTTTTTTCCCAGAGTGGGGTAGGCAGAGCTACAGAATTTCCAACAACTCTAAAAACTTGTTGATAATTCTGTAACCACATTTTGCACACTTAGGCGAAGATGTTTAATAGTGTATTAGTGACAGGTTGCAAGCCCATCGCCTAACAGTACTACACGCCTTTATTACCTTAGTCGGCTTTTACGACATCCACGGGAAGACTTGGAGTGGCACTATTCTAATCCGGCAACCACACGGCAAACTACTTAAGTACTTACTTTTTACTTTTTGGCTTACTTTTTAGGATAAAATTGTATGTTATGGACAAGGCAGAGTACACAGGCTACCTGATGGTAAGTAAGATTTGTGACCCATAAACGTTGCGCATTGTCAAGACTACAATTTGAATACTACATTCCAAATGTAGCAAATACGATGCTAACCTTTTGGATTAAGATGAAATGCCTATATGCTAGTTATTTTTCACCAGGTCTCTTAATCCCACACCAGAACTCAACAATCTGAACAATGCTGCTTGGTGATAGGTAAGATAAAGGTTTAGCAGAAAAAGAGAGACAGAAACGTTTTTGAGATTAATACGGATATTTTGACTTACTCTTGGCATACTTTTTCCTGAATATCAGGGTATCTTGACAGCATCAAGGCAGTGAACGCGGCTGCAACGGCAGAAGTATCAAATCCAGCAATAATCATTACAAGAGTTTCTTCCCGTAACTCCACATCGGTATATCCATTAACTCCGCTAGAAGACTCAATCAACATTTTCATGAAACTCCGGAGATTATCCGCATCTATAATAGCAAAACTTTTGGTTAATATTCAAAGCCAATTCCTTCAAACTCAATACGCCTGTATAATGTAAGGGTAGAAGAAAGTAGACCTAGAATTGTTTACAACCGCAAAAATCAAAGAACATGTTCAGGATGTCGTGCGTTAAATTACAAAAATTCCACTAGCCATCTACCATAAAGCAATTGCCATTTTTTTAGAAAATCCCTAACCTAACGTGACTCTTGACTATGCATTAGATGCATTTTGCGGGTGGTAGGACCTTGTTCAGGGTCCGTCCGGATTGCTACCACCATCTTATCTATTAACCTACCGCCATACAGCCAGTGTTCGCATTGTTGTGTTCCGGTTTGGAGATAAGAAAGCCAGTGAAATGACTAGCACAGAGGCATTCCATCTTAGTCCTCAGGGTTGGCAACGCATTTGCAGTTTTAGGATTGCATTGCAGTCTTGTGAATGCGAATGTCTATGGGTCACAGTTTCCACTTACCATCAGGTGGCTTGTGTGCTCGTTTGTTTCTCTATGCGAAAAAAAAACTAGGCTTCAAGGCATGCACTTATACGTATATTCTGCACATGCACTTGTTGAGATAATTTTAAAAATGTTTACTCACCTGTTTCGACCTGTGAACTTTTCGCCGCCAGTTCTTTGCGTTTAGTTTTAATAAGCTGTTAAATAAAAAATAAATAAAAATTGTAGACTACATTTTATTTGGTCATTACTAGTGGTTTAGTGGTGGTAGGACCTCGTGGAGATTCGTTACCACCAATTTATCCGTTAACCTACCACCAAATAGCACTATTCGCTATATTCGCTAAGTTGTGTTCCGGTGTGGGGATAAATTGGTCCCAGAACCCACTTACCATCAGGTGTTCTATGTGCTTGTTTGCCTTCCCTTTGCCGCAAAAAAAAAACAATTGTTCATGATGGAATAAATAATGACTAATAAGTATTTTGATCTATTATTTCTTTGTTAATGTTAATTTGCACTTACAGTTAAAAAAAGCGTTAAAACCTTTTACCATTTGCTACTAAACACTATGAACGTTAGAGTCTACGAACTATGATGGAGATTTTTGTGCTCATTTTAGAAATCTAATAATGTACTTATAAGTAAGTTTATAGAATAAAAATAAGCGCTCATAAAGACCATCGGTAGCGGTAACGATCTCGCAATGCGTCTTGTGTAATAGATGCTGATAAAATAATTACCTCATGAAAAAAGTCGAACAATACAGAAAGTATGTATCGTATCTGTACTATATAGTATCTTTACATACATACATTAAATCACGCCTGTTTCCCAGAGGGGTAGGCAGAGACCACTTCTTTCCATTTGCTACGATCTTGAAAAATTTATTTCGCTTCATTCATACATCGAGTCATGCACGCACGTCGGTTTCGGGTACTTAAGATTCGGCCCTTTTTCAGTATTTCTCCGATTTTACTCGAAAAAGTACGCCTAGGGTGGCCCCTTCCGACTCATCCACTCACTACCTATAGTAGTATCTATACTATCGTATAAATCTTGTCTAAGGCCACTATCACGTCATTTGTCTTTACTATAATTACAGATACAATAATTACCTCGTCAACAAAGTCAAACATTCGTTTCTTGTTTGCCGAAAACATCTTATAGCGTTGCAACAGATTGTATATGAAGTCTGGATACAACCAGGGTGTACATATTCTTTCTGTCGTGAGTTCCATCACTATGTCAAATGATGCCAGGAACGGATGATCAGGCTGCAGCTGAGAGTTCATATCGACGCCTAAACTCGTCTCTTGAAAAATAATCATGGCGGAATATGTTGTTTTTTTTTATTTCTAGGCACAAGTTTTGTTAGGCCCACTTGCGTGGACCAGAGTTAGCGTCTTAACCCGAGGTTAGGCGGCAAACCACGTACAAAAGTAGACGCTTAACTCTGGGTTAAGGGCTAACTCTGGTCCGCGCAAGTCCGCGTTATTGAATTGGCAAGAATAGCATACAAATATTAAAACTGAGCCTGTGGCGTCATTTTTAATCATAGACGAAAATAATTAGAAGTATATTGACATGAAACCCGATATTACTAGGTATTTGAGTTTTCGCTTTTTGATTTCTAATGTGTGTTTTATAGTGTTTTATGCGTGCCTAAAGTTTTCTTTTTTTCTCGTTTTTAGGGTTCCGTACAATCATTTAAAAACGGAACCCTTATAGTATCACTCGTGCGTCTGTCTGTGCGTCCGTCTGTCACAGCCAATTTGCTCCGAATGTACTATCAGCCCAATGGAACCCTGACCCACCATAGAACGGTGTCACAGTGACATTATAAAACAATTTGTTTGACACATCTTATGACTTGAATCATAACGTCTCTGTGACACAGTTCTATGGTGGGTCAAGGTTCCAATGGTCTGATAGTACTGGACTAAATTAGGTGTAATTTGGTAGGATGATGTAATCCTATGACCCAAACATAGATGTGCAAAGTATTTTTCTTTTTTGAATAAGGTCATTTCCGGGTGACGAATAAGGAAATAAAAAAATAGTTTTGCAAACCTTACTGAGTCATAATTATATCAAATTAAAAGGCTCGTTATGAGAATTTCAAATAAGTTTTGGTTATTATTGTAAAATAAATAGTTTTGATTTTACTTATGAACATACATACATAAACTCACGCCTTTATTCCCAGAGTGGGGTAGGCAGAGCTACAGAATTACCAACAACTCTAAAAACTTGTTAATAATTCTGTAACCACATTTTGCACTTTTAGGCTAAGATGTTTACCAGTGTATTAGTGAAAGGTTGCAAGCCCATCGCCTAACAGTACTATACGCCTTTATTCCCTTAGCCGTCTCTTACGACATCCACGGGAAGATATGGAGTGGCACTATTCTAACCCGGCAACCACACGGGTTTACTTATGAAAGAAGACGAAAATAGACCTTTCCAATCCCCGATCTTCGAAACTAGTGAATTTTGAAAAAAATACAAAATATAATTCATTGCTTGTAGATAAACCTATAAGAATCAATAATCAGCAATCAAAAATATATCAATAATTCCACGCGAGATCAACTCGCAGTTGGCCAGTTTTTTCTCCTTCCTCTTTCTATTAGGATACGGTACTAAGCTACTAAGCTTACGCTGTCCGTCCATCCGTCAGTACTACATTAAAAACTGTATCTTTCGAACCACATTAGACAGCATGTCTCTTATAACAGAACACGACTGTGAAATATAGCCAAATTTCTTTAAAAAAAAGTGCCTTCATACAAATTTAGAGTGTTTTAAGTGTAAACCCGTGTAGTAGGGTGGTCCAAAAATCAGTTTTTTTTTTATTTTCCTTCTCCACAAGGGTCTTTTTATTCAATACCTCTGTGCAAAATTTGAGTGAAATCGGACAATATTTAGGGGTCGCTATGATTTGGCGATTTTTTTCATAAAAAGAAAAAAAATGTCATTTTTTGTACGCACTTCTTTAATACGAATGGTTTATGTGAAATAAACATAAAGTGAAATTAAATTATGCTAGTCATTTTTATCAAAAATTACTGTCGTGGATACTTGGCGTATTTAAGTTGCAAATCATAGCGACCCCTAAATATTGTCCGATTTCACTCAAATTGTGCACAGAGGTATTGAAAGTCTAATCGAATAAAAAGACCCGTGTGGAGAAGGAAAATAAAAAAAACAGATTTTTGGACCACCCTACCCTACAGAAACACAACAAATAATAACAAACAAGCCAAGTGAAATTCGGGCGAATAAAACCTTCGATGTGCAATCAGACTCGCACTTGACCAGTTTTTATTAGAGTAACTTAACACATGTACTTACTGCAAATTGAATCGAATGTATAAGAAGAAATGTATTTCCAGAACGCGAAATCCCCCTTGCTTGCCTCAAGTTCGAGACGGTTTGTCATAATTCTGCTATGAGCTGAGAAAACTGCTACGAAAGCGTTTAGATTCTTCATGCTGAACATCGGCGCTAAGATTTTGCGTCGAGGTCGCCAGATATTTACTGGAATTGATAAAATAAAGACAACGCATTAGTATTCTTCAACACAGTAATGATAAAATCAGCAAAGCTCGAATGGGCCCTCAACAACACGGAGGTGGCCCTCAAGCTGCTGGACGAGGCCATCAAAGTGTTCGGGGACTACGCCAAGCTGCACATGATGAAGGGGGAGATCGAGGAGCAGGTGGGTAGGGACGACGACACGCATAACACATATACGCAGGGGGTGAGTGAGTTACAGACAGACCCTCGTACAGAGCCTGCATGACGGCGGAGGGAACCTCCCCCCAAGCCATCATGGATTGCTCGAGGTGGCATCATACCAGGCACGACACCTCGGAACGCCGAGTTCGCTATAAGAAACCGTTTAAGGGTCAGCTAGTCTTTCTGAAAGGATACCGTTACTCAATATTTTTTATTTAGGAGCCCCGTTTTACGGGTCATATTTCTAGCAGCCAATACTATAATTGTTTGCCTTATTAACTCTAGCTTTGTCTGTACTTTTATTACCAAAAACTTCTCTTGTTATTAGCGTCGTCTGTTTTCCTTCACCTTTTCAAACTTAAATTCCAACGTTTTTTTAATGCCAAAAACAGGTAATCCCACTAAGAGTGCTAAATATTTGCGTCGCTCGGGTCGAAGAAAACAATTATACAATTAAATTGTAATTATTAATTAATTCTAAAAAGTGTTCAATTAGTTTATTTTTTCATCAAAAATTTGAGTCTCATTTTATGTTAAGTGACGATAAGGTCAAGGGTGGTACAGTCAGCATCATAATTATGTATACATTAACAACGTTTCAGAAATATATATACAACATTATTCCCTTGCAGTAGAGTCGTGTTTCCATATTTTTGAAAGTTTAACTGTATCCATATTACTAGTCGTGACTGTACACGCTCATCCGGAAAAAAGCTACAATTCACTTTTTCTTTGAAAATACAAGGTTATACGTATCCTGAAAAACAGATGCAGGGAGAGCACTTCTCACTGTGGCAGTACGAATAAGAAATAACCATGACACAGCACACCGTCCGAATCATTCGAAATTCAACTACATGCACATGGAAGTCCGTCTGGAAGAGCGATGGGAAAAAATGGAAGGTGGGAGATGAATGGAGGTTTAAAAATAAATAACTTCTTTTACCTGGTGCCGCGAAGCTGCTGTTGCCCAAAAATTTTCGAATAAACCTTATAATAGAATTGTCTTTCTCGAGACATGTCTTGAGAATTACATCTGCTACGACAGGGTCAGTGACAACTGTTTGATAAAAATAATTATTACAAAATAATATTTCCATAGTCTCTGCCTACCCCATTGGGAGACAGGTGTGAAGGTATGGATGGGTCGCTGGTAGCATTGTATTCGTAGTAATAATATTCATTTTTAACTGATTTCAAAAGAAGAATGTTAGACTTTCCACTTTGTGTATTTTTTATGTATGTTCACCGATTTCTTCGTCAAATTATGAACCGATGTCAAAAATCTTTTCTCAAACATGCTCGGAAAGAACGGTTTTCCGATTGAAACACAAGGACAGAAAGTGCCTCATTTTACTCCTAGGAGTAAAAAAACCATAATGAAAACACTTTCCATCCATGTCCATATTGTTTATTAAAAGTGCTCTCTATTGCATACAAAATCGAAAGGAACGTGAAAAAAATCCCGCACACCCAACTTGTGGGTGCAGTGTGTGGGCCGGCGGCGGTGCGTTGTGCGTGAAACTACTTATCTTCTCTAATACTCGGTACTTTTCAAACAAACATTATCTCCGATTTTGTCATAGGTTTTTAAAAATACTTGTAATTATGTATTTGTGTTATTTCCTCACATGTTTGAGAAAAGCATTATGTATGCCGCGGCGGAAACAAGGATTTCCTGACGCGTATTTAAGCAGGCCTCGCTGTTGCTCGGCCAGCTAACCACCTAGTCAGGAAAACCCTACCTTTCCGCGCCTAGGCAACAATGTACTATTTTTGGTTTGATAGAGTATATTTTTGAGGTAGTCCCATTGTCACCAAATCTGAATCTAATGATGGGGTTCGTGAGGAATCGAGGGAACTCCTCAAATGTTATTGGCATACATAATATAAATTTTAGTATTTTTAGTATTTGCATTAAAAAGTATTATATAGTGAAGTGGAACTGATGGTGAAGTTCCAGATGAGCAACAAAACTCCTCAATGGTACCTATTTTAAGGGTTGCGATAAGATATTTCGATAAAGATAGTTGAACAACGATAACGAAAAACATCTAATTGTTTCAATATGACTTTGACTTTCCCGCGGCGTTGCTTGCGGCGAGCTTAAAATATCTCTAAGTTTCAAATCAACTAAGAAGTGGGGCTACATAAAAGCTAACTATGATCACTAAAAAGAATAAAAAAGTATTGTCTTCAAAAACACAAAAAAAATACTTCTTTTAAAGGGGAAGAGGTTGGTGGTCAGTCCAACTGAAGTCACAATATGGCTACTCACAATATTTTAACAAAAAGCTGACATCGGTGAGACTGACCTATTATCCGCCACTTTAAAAGAAGTTATTTTTGAATAATTGCTAAGATAAATATACTGTATATTGGGTAGCGTAAGGGTTAGTCTAATATTAGGAAAAAATAATTTGCCAAAGAAATATATTTTCACTTTGGTTTGGTTTGGTTGCGTTTAATATAGAACTAAATGAAAAGATAAAAGATATTTATTCAGTAAGTAGGCCGCACGGGCACTTTAAAACGTCAAGAATCTACCAACGCTTCCCAAGAGGAGACTACTGCTGAGAAGAAACGCCACAAAAAACTCAGCAGTCAGTCGTTTTTTAACGTCCAGCATTATATAAAGCTTATAAATATTAAATTAAATATAATATCAAATGTCATGCGTATTTCAGCAGGAAAACATGTCAAAAATATTACGAGAGAGATAAACGGAGAAAAGGAAAAAAAAACACACAACCCCACCACCAAACTGTTTTGAACGTGTATCGTATTGTCAACAGATTGATAGCTCTTATTTACTTGACAATAATGGCGGCTGAGGTAAAAACAATACCATTTAACTTGTCAAATACGATTTTGAACTTATCGCCTACAAACGAGGGCGCAGGGTCTCTATTCGACACGGTAAAATAATATTGCTTTTGACGTGTTATGATATTGATGTTTACTTGGCCGACATTACTGTCAAGTAAAGAGAGCTATCGTCACGTTGACAATACGATAACACGCCAAAAGCTGTACTGTTTGAGAGTTACAGCTTAAGTAAAGATAAAGATAAAGATAAAGAGACATTTATTCGCAACAATACAAAACAACATTAGGTACATAGATACAAAAAATAAGACACAGAAACAGTTGCGAAACGGTCCCAACTCAGCATTCACTAGCCGTAAAGCCAGCACTGGTCTTCCGTTGGAACCGCTTAGTGAAGAGCGGAAAGTGACAGTAAGATTAGTTTATCTAAATTGACATAAGAAGTAATCCTGCAGAAGTATTTGTAAGAATAACTTACCAATATATGGTTTGTCGATCACCCATATTGCTGTCATGCCTCCATGTTTAACCGATATCCGTCCGAGTTCTTGCAACGACTTCATTCGATCTATAAAGTAAATGTATCGATTTATTAAGAAAAGAAAAGAAAAGAAAAAGAAAAATGCATTTATTCACTACACATATTTTATGACACACAGAAAAAAAGTAAAAACAATAAAAGCAATAAAAATAGTAGTGTCTTCGCGACACGCATCATTTAAAACGTTTTTTTAAATGGCATGGTGAAAGCGAATCAGCACACAGGCCACCTGATGGTTAGTGAGATCTGCAAACCATAGACATTTGCATTCCCAAGACTACAGTCTAAAGATTAAAATACTAGTCTGCTAAAACGCAAATACCGATATACATATCAAATAAGAAATGCATAGAATATGGTGTTCCCCAAGGAAGTTTGCTTAGCCCCCTGCTCTTTCTGATCTATGTAAATGACTTGCCTAATATTGTTAGCCATCCTATAATATTATTTGCAGATGATAGCACAACAATTATAAAATATGATAATCTAAATGAATATGAATATGACATAAAACCGTATTAAGCAGTGTTGTAATCATTTAATAACAATTTTAACTAAGACCAATGTAATTGGGATTGTTCATATTTTTAAAATTACTCCAATGCGAAAACCATTTCGAGGAATAGGGTTTTAAAGCCGTTCTGCATTATTAAGTTTTTGAAATATTTATCTATTTTGGATATTTCGACAAAAGTATATTTAACCTTTGTTTGACTTTCGTTTTCGGCTTGAACCCGTCCTAGGTGTATCTTACGGGTTAGGCGTAAACAGTTTGAAATAGTATGTTTTAATACACTATTATAATTACTTATTTTCATTTGATATCATTTATTTGTTGTAATTTATTAGAAAATGCCATCCCAAATTTTAAATATTCATGTCATCCATAAAATGTCTGCTTAATAAATAAAGATATTTAAGCAAAACTATTGGGTCAAATACAAAATTAATGAAATTTGTGCCTTAAAATTTCCTATTCTTTCGAATTAGAAAGTAAAAACCGTGAGTTTTTTTTTTTGGTCAATCCCAATTACAATATCATCAGCGACTACAAACACATGATTTAGATATCGCCTATGCAAGAAATAAAAAAGAAAAGGTTGTTATCACAAAGATTTTAGGGCTTTGGATTGACAGCCAGCTAGCTAGAAATTATATGTAAGAAATTAAGCAAATCCGCCTATGCTCTTTTCAAGAGGTCGAAAATTAGCAACCGCAATACTGCACTAGCAGCCTTTTACGGCCTCGTAGCTTCAGTGCAGCTACGGTATGGTGTGATCTTTTAGGGTACCTTTACTCATAAAGAGCTGGCTTTTAAGGAAAAAGAAAGGTGCGTAAGAACTATGTGTGTTGTAAACGTAAGGACCTAGTTGTGTACCCTTTTTAAATCCTCAATATCCTAACAGTTCCCTCAATGTACATTTTAGAATTATGTATACTTATTTGTAAATTCAAACCTTGATTTATTTACCAACCCATCCCAAGATCGGAGGTTCCGAACTCGCTCCCCAACACCAATTTAAACTATTCAATATAAATAGTAAGACCGCACTTATGAAAAAAATCATATTGGGAATGGCGCCAAGAATATATTTTAATTAAATTCCAAATAATATTAGAGCATTGCAAGTAAATCAATTTAAAAAGATATATGATTAATTAGTTTATGTGTGATAACCAGATTTAGTTGATCGTTTATTGCATTTTTATTTACTTTGATTAATAAATAACACCGTAAGTTGTGTAGCAATGCAATATTTGTATGCCCCATCATGCAAAACATGGATGAATCTTTATTTATTCACTGTAAGACCTATTATGTACCTATGTTTAACAAATTAATGAATTTCAATTTCATTTCATTTTCATTTCAAATCATTTGTTTTGTCCTATTTAATGTTTATATACGTACACATAAATGCCCTTTGTACGTTTCGTGGTTTATTATCAATAAATCCTTAATGTAACGACTTTTATTTTTACGGTTTTGTGCCTAAAGAGTATTGAACCGAACTATTACTACGCTTCCGCCGATCGTCCGTCCGTACATCCGTCTATCCATCCGTCGGTCCTCCACTTCTACTTTGTATCGCAGGTAAGCGGTACTTGTTGAGTATTTTTGTTTTTCTTCGGGATTTGTTCCTTTTATACCAAATTTGACGCTTGTTACCCTTGTTACAATACAACAAAAATAAAAACTAGTTGAAAAAAACACTTTTCGTAAGGAGATCCCCTTTAATATAGTACTTAACTTACCAAAAAACAATAGTAAATCCGCTTCAATAACATAGATACTATTCTGAAAAACCAAACATCTATTAGGGTTCAAAAGATACAGCTCTTTAAAGTAAAGACCGACGGACGGATAGCGTAGCCATAGTAATAGGGTCGGGTTGGAATCCCTTAGAGTACGACGAGTAGCTTAGGAACCCCTGTCTTTATAACACATACCTTCACCATTGCCAGAAAATAGAGACACATGGCCTACCAATGGCCAACCAGGTATCTCGCAAGATGGAATTTCTTTGTATAGCCTGTAAATTCTCCGTCTCATCCACCAGTAGCGAAGAATCCATAACCCCAACACGATCAAGAATATCGGCCACAACATTGCACTAACTAAAAGAACGTCTGTTTGAATCCAATGTTAAAATTTCTACCAGTTAAATACCAGATAACAGATCGTTACGATCAATCATTACGTGTTTACGTCGGCAAATGAGCGTAAGCTTATCTTATAATTTGCATACAAAATTAATACATTTTAAATTATGTATATTTACATATATTATATTTGTTCCTGAGTCATGGATGTTTTCTATGTATTTAAGTATATATTTCTCTATATAAGTATTTATATCGTTGTCTAGTACCCATAGTACAAGCCTAGAGCTTAGTTTGGGACTAGGTCAATTGGTGTGACATAGTCCCCTGATATTATTATTATTATTTTTTATTATTAGTACTTTTTGCATAAAGTATTATTATATTACTTATATGGTTAAAGTCAAAGTCAAAGTCAAAGTCAAAGTGTTTATTTTGTAAACATAGGTAAAACTAAAACAGTGGTGGAAAAAAATCATGGTGAACACTAGGTATGTTTTGCCATTCGGCGTACAAAAACATGATGAGAATTATAGTTTCTCGAACATACTATACTATACTACTCTACTATACTAAGCTATTCAATACAATGACAATATAATATTATGGGGAAAAAAAAACTAATAATATTATACTGTGTCAAAATTTCCAGCATGAACTCCGAGACAGCATAGAAAACTTTTTGGATAAGGAAGTTAAACAATTTAGTTTTCATTCTAGTTTCTGGTAGATTTCTTAATGCCAATGGTATCTTAGTCTTAATACTCGTATGTTCTGTTTAATATTTAACCTCGTTTTATTGCTTTGACTTATGGTGTTACTTATGTCAGTTATTATAAAACAATTACGCATTCAACTTGTTTTAACTTATTAATTGGCTTCTGTAACCTTCAGTGAGAAAAGATGTTCGGCTTTGACACTGGCGAAATCACGGCAGAATAGCGAGGTGGACCGCCATTAATAAAAAAAGAAGAAGAAGATGAGCTTATTAATTAATAAGCCCTTTATTTCATCCATGTGGTCCTCATCAACCCTATTTAATTATTTAACAGTGAAAGACAGTCCGTATATATGTAAAAATGTTAGAAGATTAAAAGTAAGAAATAAAGAATTTCCGTAAGCTTAATTATTAATTGCATGGAGGAAAATGTATTTTTTTTGTGCAATAAAGTTAAAATGGATAAGTAATGACCTAGCCCCAAAGTAAGCTCCAGGTTTAGACAGTCACAAACCAAGAAAATTGAAGTTTATTTACTTCATACCTTAGCCGAGAAATACATTCTAGATATACGAGTGTAACCGATCAAACCCGCTTTACAAAACACGGCCGAAATACAGCACGCAGCACGCATTAGCAGCACGATGGGTCGAACGTATAAGGCTGCTTAATTGAAAATGCACGCGCTACAATGTGTTTTGTTCGCACTGACGGGACTACCTAATCTCGCCGCTTGGATATCACTCGACAGTCCGCACGACCGGCGTTGTTTACAGAACCACTACCCTTAACATGCCTATTCACCCGAGCTTTAAGACTGCGCTGAGCGTACACCGGATGTACAGTGGCGCCCTCATTACTTTTATTGTGTTTTCTAATAAACCTAAAGTATTATCTTGAAATTGGACGGTACGTTTTTGTACTACAAATGAAAACACAACTTTAAGGGTATATCACATAGTTTAATAACAATTCACCTTCGAGTTATCAACTTGACGGAAAAAAGTGGCCACTTTTTTCATAAACTTTTTCATTTCGTACAACCTCAAGATTGTAAATCATTACATAACATAACATTAAATCACGCCTTTATTCCCAGAGTGGGGTAGGCAGAGCTACAGAATTTCCAACAACTCTAAAACCTTCTTGATAATTCTGTAATGTAACTGTAATCCATAAAATTAAATAACATAGAGAACCCTAATATTTATTAAAATAAATTGTATTTAGTTAAAAATAAATACCTACATGTCGTGGTAATTTTTAGAAGTGTCTGCATTTTGTAACGAACTTCAGTCAATCTTTGTCAAAGTCGATAGTATTTTATTAATATTACAAAATGAGACAAAAACTTCATTTTAATACTTTGAGACTTTACACGGTGCACGGAAACTTACACGTCAAGAATCTACCAGCGCTTCCCAAGAGGAGACACTGCTGAGGAGACACTGCTGAGAAGAAACGTCGCAAAAAACTCAGCAGTCAGTCATTTTTTAAACATATTTCATATTACAATGGTACTATTTAGTCTAGCATTATACAGTGTGTTATCAGCCCACTGGCTTTTTTAAAAGTAGGTTAAAATAACGTATATCTGTAAAGTAACAATGACATTAATTGAATTAATAGACACATTTTCAGGCTTTGTTAAGTTTCGAACAAAATTTTAATTGCCAGCAATGTAAAGCACAGCAATTTGACAAGTGTAAATGACAGTCGACGAATACTTTGATTATTATGATTTGCCCCCGTACCACGAGTACCACGACATAGCTAGTACTACTCGTAACTAAGCAACAGCGATACTGATAGCGATGAACACGCAGCACATGCACTGCATTAAAAATGGTCAGTATCTAAGAAAATTAATTGTGAAGTTAATTAATTATGTTTTAATTGATAATACTTCAAACAATTGTTAAGCAACATATTATCGGCTGTTTTAATAAATGCCCGCATGCTGGTAACACACTGTATAGAGCTATTAATATTAAATTAAATATTACATGAAATAACATGCGTAATTCAGCAGAAATACATGCCAAAAATGTTATGATAGAGATAGAGGAAGAAAAGGGACAAAAACACCTACTTATGTGTATATAAATGGTGCAAGACGACCTACAAAAAGTTTATTTATGTTTTCCCAAATCAACGGTGTCCCCTAGACATCCTAAAGCAGTTGCATTTGAAGAAATTATTATTGATTGAGTTAAGGCCATGCATTTTTCAAGTAATTTTTAAGTGTTGGAAAGGGTTATTTAAAAACTAAGTCAGGTAATTTATTATAGAAATGAATGCATTGATTTTACGGACGCGGATAGCGATAGCGATAGCGATAGCGAATAGCGATTTTAATTTTATTTCTCGTGTTTAAATGATGTAGGTATATCAGAATTTTTGGTGAAACAATCTTAATGCCTAATAAAGTAAATAAAATTATTGAGACGCTACAGTTATGGTTTTAATTTATTTAAAAAGTTATCACTGGAATTTAAGTTGTAAGTAGAACGAATGGTTTATTTTGTAACACAAATATAGTTTTTTTGTCAGTTCCCTTACCCTAAACCAGAATACCGTACGACATGACACTATGGAAATAACTATAATAAACTAAGCGAGGGACTCCGGTAACTTCGGAGAAAGGAAGATGGCCGATTGAAAAATGTCCGGCGTTTACTTTTGATTTATAATATTATTTACCGATTATTTTCTCATTCACTTGACTTTAGCCATATCATTACAAAACCACCATAAATAAAAAAAGAAGAAGTAGAAACTAAGCGAGCTGTCTCAACATTGTTTAGCTGTCTAATTTTTCTAACGGCGTAAGCTGCCAAACTTAGTTTACCTGCCAGTAGCTATATGGGGACCCCATTGCAAATTTTTATCTGTTTGTTATGCCTAGGAAAACTTTTAAATAATACTAGAATCCACCGGATTAACGTTAGGCGAAGCGAATGCAACACATTTAGTATTCTTAGAATTTACTGGTAAATTGTTGCTAGTAATCCAATTAACGACTTACCTTAAAAAGTGTGGCGATTATCTTACTTGTGAAGTATCACGAGCAAAAAGAACAATATCACAGAATTTATCTACTGTAATATTGGTAAGTAATTTATATAAACCAAAAATAAAAAAAACCGGGCAAGAGCATGTCGAACCATGCTCAGTGTAGGGTTCCAAAAAAGCCGTTACGACAAGCACAAAAACCTATCTCAAAAATAGCACGTATGAACAATTTTTCTATTTAAAGTTATTTGATGCTGTCTTAGACGATTTTAAGTAGGCATAAACACTTTAGTCGCCTGTATCTCTGCAACTAATTAAGTCTACTTAGTCGTGATAGATTTCCTTTCAAATTCGTGATATGCGTTTTCCTATGTTATATTTTATTTGTAGTTTTGGCTGTAGGGAGAGGGGACAAAATGGACTGTATCAAAAATTAGCGCTTCAAAGCCTAATATTTCATAAACGGATCCCTTAATCGAAAAATGGTGTCCACAAACCTGAAATATTTATAATTTTTTATACCTATCTACTATAATTTTTTTTCAATACTTATAGTAAAATAAAAAGGAAACTTTTTTTCAACGTATTTTTATTTTTGTATAACATCGTAAAAACGGTAAACATACAAACGTCTGGTAGGATTATAATTACAAACGCTTTAGAAACAACATATAAAAATTGTCTAGTGTGAGTTGGGTTAGAGTGATTCGATTTGAAGTCAAATGTTCTGCAGTGGGAGGGCTACGGGCAGGTTGGCATGATGGTGATAATAATGGTAACCTATCGTAACCTCGTTTTTTTTTTGACCGAATGTTTCTCCGATGGCACGATTCGTCCATTTTTTACTTCACCATTTGACCTTAAATAAACATATCTTTAGTCCGAGCAACTTTTCTCCTTGTAGTCACTTGCCCTACGTATTGTAACGTATTTTTCCTACTCCTGTACTTTTATCTGTCATTTATATAGTCACGAACACTAATATAAGAACATACATAATATGTCCGCAGAATAACCCAGAGAAAAGTCTATCTTGTCTATGCCCCAAAACAACTCTTGTGCGTTTTTGAGATAAAACGATACGGCCAGCTGCCAAAGCTTAGCGTTGCACAATCGATTTAATCATATTTTAACTATTGTGAAATAGGGACTATAAATCACCTAATGTTTTGAGAAATGATTTCAGTTACCTGATTGGTCGATTTTAAAATAGCTGTATTCTGATTGGTTGATACGAAATACAAAGTTTTTTTAAAAGATTTAAATTAGTTAAAGAGAAACACGTACCTAAAAGAACCTATCGTTCTGTTTGACAGTCGATGTGTATTGTGATTGGTGGATTAAATTTGGTGAAGTATTCTGATTGGTCAAATTAAAATGTTTTGGAATTGTAAATAATTCTTTTTTCCATTCCGTCAATTTAAAAACAAAGTCAAGCATAGACACATATTTTGTCATTTTCTTGTTTCCCGCTCGTTTGTTGTTCTTTACTTCGTTCGTTCGTTTGTAAGTTTTTTCGCTTAGTTTTGCATTTCATTTGAAACCTAGTCGTAGAAAAAGTATTGTATGTAATAAAACACGTTGTCTTTTCACAAGGCTTACTGCAACTACGTTTATTTCACACAAAGGTTATACATGTCATAGTAAATGACGGTGACAGTTTCTATTATTTAAAAAGACCAACAGATGGTGTTAGTTGTTCCATTGATGTAATAATTATAACACCCCCACTACATCAATGTAACAAAAAAAAACTCTACTCTTCAACAAGTCCCAGACCTCCAATACAATGGTAATGTTTCATAGGGCTTAGAGCCTTAGTGAGTACATCAGCTGGCATATCATTTGTTGGCAAGTACTTAATACTGACAATTTTATCACTAACTGCCTCTCTAACAAAATGATATCGGATATCTATATGTTTACTTTTTTTATGTAAACCATAATTTAATGCCAATTTTTGGGCACTTTGGCTATCGTTATATAAAGTAATAGGATATACATTATTAGTTATTTCTGATTGCAAAGCTCTGAGATACATAGCTTCCTTACATGATTCAGTTAAAGACATATACTCAGCCTCCATACTGGAGAGAGCCACAGTCCTCTGCTTTTTACTCTCCCAGGACACAGCTGCACCTGACATAGTAAAACAGTAACCTGTATAGGAATTGCGATCAATACTATTGCCTGCCCAGTCGGCATCAACAAAACCTTCCAGCTCATTGCTACCATTTGTACTACTATATTGTAAGCAATAGTTTTTTGTTTTCTTTAAATATCTGAGAATGCGTTTAGCATAGCTCCAATGAACATCACTATGACATTTATTAAATTGACTAATAAAGCTTACACAATAAGATATATCGGGTCAAGTCAACACTGACAGGTACATAAGGCTGCCAATTAAGTGCAGATATGGAACATTATCATCACATACACTATTTTGTTCTAAATTTAATTTACATTCCATTGGCGTACTAGCTTCTTTGCAACTTGTCATATTAAATTTGTTTAACAATTGCTCAATGTACTGAGTTTGGTCCAGAGTAGCTACATTTGTTTTTTTTATCTATTTTAACCCTCATTCCCAAACATTTCTGAACCTGTCCTAAGTTTTTAATTTTAAATTTAGAGCTCAGTACAGAAATTAAATTTTCAGTTTCTGCATTATTGTTTGAATACACAAAAAAATCATCTACTTAGCTTTATTAAGTTTAACAACTTTATTACAACTTTCATTATCTACATTTGGTTTAGCCATATATATATCTTCTTTAAGATTACCATTTAGGAAGGCAGTTTTCACATCCAAGTGACTAACATTTAAATTTAATTGCACAGATAGAGCAAACAACATTCTAAGTGTAGAGTGTCTAACAACTGGTGAAAATGTCTCATCATAATCTATTCCTGGTTTTTGGGTGAAGCCCTTAGCCACTAGACGAGCTCTAAAACGCACACTGTTATCACTATCTAGTTTTCTTTTAAAAACCCACTTACACTGCACTAATGTTTTGTTTGAAGGCACTTTATCAACAACAACCCAAGCATTATTTTCTTCGAATGCATTAAGTTCCTCCTTCATAGCAGCTATCCACTTTTCTTTGTCTGGACTTTGTAGGGCCTCTTTAACACTGACTGGATCGTTGCATATCTCCTCATTGGATGAGGTACAAAGATTTGAAAATCCATAACGGTCCGGAGGTCGCCTTGTCCTTTTTGTTATTTGTGGCTGTATCTCTTCTTCTACATTCTGCAAAGTAGAATCTAAATCTGCCGTCCATTATCTAAAAGGCGGCTAAATACAAGAGGATCATTTTGAGTTATGGCCAAAAAACATGGAAAACCATGTCTCTGAAAACTGGTGAGCGATATCAGTGTTCTTTTTTTTGTATACTAATATTCGAGACTTGCTCTATTTTATACATATAAATTTGATATGGTTTTCCTTGTTTTTATAGCTGAAATCTTCGATTTTCCTTTTTAGCTATGATACCGTAGAATTTTATGAATTACGTTACATAGCTTAATGGCGGTTAAAGTATGTTTAGCCGCCTTCTAGTTCAGTAATTTAGGTTATCCACCATAAATTGTACAAATACAAAAAAGTTATATGAAAAACATAACTAAAAGGCGGTTACATGATATAGCCGCTTTTTAGCTATGTATGCCTAGTTAATCCTGTGCAAACTGACATGACTATAAGACGGCCATACGACTTTAACGGCCTTCTAGTTTAAAATGAGTGCATATGGCAGAATCTAATATACGTTTTGTATCATCAATGCTAGAGAAAAAGGCAGTTAATTGAAGAACAAATAAAAATAACTGCCTTTTTGTTATGGATTGCCCACGAAGTATGTTACTACATCCAATGACTTGGGGAAATTGCTAAAAACACTGCGAAATTAAACTTAATAAAAACACCATTTACTATGTCGAAATCAAATTCATTCATACAAAATATAAAAATCTTTATAATAAAGGAAGAAATTGCAAAGGTACACTGATAAAATCACAGTTTAAACGCGTAACTTTCTATTGCTTAGCTACTAAATAATACCTTTCTTTAAACTTATAAAAACAAAAAGAGATCAATTGCTCATTCTTAAAATAGAAGGCCGTCATCAGTAAAAACACTTGGAACTTTAACAATTAGAATATCAAACCTAATCTCAAAATAAAACCGAAACCTTCTGCGGTTAACAGACATCCAATAACTAATAAATAAAAAGAGGGGTGTTCGTTTATAACGTGTATCTCTATGTCTATGTATTTGAGTGTTTGTCATAGTGTTTCGCATCGTAGCTCCCAAACAGATGAACTGATTTGAATGCGTTTTTTTTTAAAGCTGGTTTTTTAAGCTAGGTTTTATGAAAACCGCCAAAAAACCTGCTTTCAAATAAAAATAACCGCATCCGAATCGGTTCACCCCTTTACGAGCTACAGTGTCACAGACAGACACACACACACTCACAGACTTACACGTCACACTTATAACACCCCTCTTTTTTGCGTCAGGGTTTAAAAAAACGTCTTTGTGACACGCTTTATTTTTACCAACTGTACTTGTATCACTTATAACAGACTCATTATTAAAATTAAAAGAGTCAAACGAGTCTAAATTTGATGAACCTACCATTAGGCATTGAAGAGTTCCTACGTATAACCACCTCCAGTATTCCTCATAATACCAACTCGATGATACCATAATATTGTATTGTCATCGGAATAACCTGTATGCAACATGTCAAGTCAATCCGCCAATTAGAAGTAAGTAGGTTAAAATCGACTTCGCAGACAAAATTGAAATGCCGAATACAGCTGCGCGGAGGGCAACCTTCAATTGCTGCAGCAACCTGTTTCTCCTTCAGTGTTAGGAAAATGCTGCATTGATGCTCTTTGAGAGGAGCATTGGTTTTTTGAGAAGGTAGATCGTGCTGCCACTGATAAGAGCAATGATGAGGGCTTGCAGCAGTGCATTATCGCATAGTCATACACCTCGCCTGTTTTTTGCATAGCAGCCTCGCCATTTCGTGTACTCCCATTAACGACGCGTCTAAATATATATTAGGTCCTTACCTATGAAATTGGCGTTTTTTTTCGTACGGAATTTAGTCATTTCAATTTTAACTTTTAAGATCTTTTTTAATTTCATTAATACACTATGTTACAAAGGTTATAGATACAAATAATATGGTTAAATTTCTTACTTAATGTTTAAAATTTAAGTGTGAACTTAACTCTTTTCATGTGCTGCGAGTTCAAGCGTTTCAATTACGCAGAGTTTTATGAAGCCAAATATTTTAAAGTAATTAAGATATGTATAATCTAACTTAGAAGTGTCCAATATTCCTGACAGAATTTTGTTTGGTTTGTATTTGACGTTACAAAATAATCCGTAAAATTAAATGTATGAAAACCACAGTTTTCATAAAATTATCCATATAAAACGCCAATTTCATAGGTAAGGACCTAATATATCTCATCCGGTAGTCTGATCGAATACAGCTGCGCAAAGGATGACCTTCAATCGCTGCAGCAACCTCTTTCTCCAGTGTTTGGAAAATGCAGCAGTGGTTTTCCTGACACAGAAATTGATGCTCTTTCTGATGAGCAATGGTTTTTTGAGGAGGTCGATCGTACTAGATTTCTAAGTACGAGGCGTCTTTGTCATGCTCCTGGCACTGATAAGGCCAATTATGAGGGCTTGCAGCATTGCATTATCGTATAGTCCTACACCTCCCCTGTTTCGAGGAACAAACGAAATTTGGGAGTCTTATCATAACAAAAACCCGATTTAAAAAATTTATTTGATTTTTTTTTTAATACCGCGGCCAGGGTTTTGTTTGGTTTGTTTCAGGAGCGCCAAAGTTCATATAAAATTGCAAGTTAGATTATTGGAACTCCGAAATTGTATCTCATAGAATTTTACAATGATCACTCTTCATACTCTTCATATATTTTTTAGTAGAAATGATCGGAACTTATAATCATCTGAACTCATAACGCCAATATTCATGGAACCGTACACTTTTCACAATTTCTTAAATATCTTACGTGTAGATAAAATTAAGTAAGGTTGGTTAGATTTATAAAAATCTAAAATGTAACAGTTTTTTGAAAAACTGCTTTATGAGTTAGTGTAGTTTTATCGGACTAGGTTTAGTTTCATGGGCTCCCCTACTATAAAGCGAGTGGGGGACCAAGCTACAGTAACGAAAGTTTACTTGATAGTAGGTACTAGCTAGACCTAACTGCCTTTTGAGAAATTTTAACTTTACGTAGACGTTTTTCTTGGAGGCAGCGGCATGGTGGAATTGGCGGAAAGCGACGCCCGCGCCGATTGCGAAGCGACCAGAGGGCCCAGACAAGATGCATTGCGCTAACTATCGTTTTTATTCGTTTAGTTTTTAAACCAATCGCGTCACTGGCTCCTCACGTGACTTTTCGTATCACGTCATCTAACAGTGACGCGATCGGTTTAAAAACTAAACGAAGAGAAACGCTAGCTAGCGTAGTGCATCTTGTCTGGGCCCTCAGCTCTTTAGATAAGCACTCCAGCGACTGACTTCGGCCGACGCCGTCAGCCCGACAGGCGAGACAGGGGATAGGGCGACTGCTGTGCGGGGAATGAGTTGCCGCCTTTTAGTTAGGCAATGTCGTATAGCCGCCATTTAATGAAGCAAGAATTGATTTTTATTAGTTTGGTTTCTAGATTATAAAACCGTGACGGCCTTTAAGGTATGTATTTTGATAAAAAATAATAAAATTTATATACAAAAAGGCGGCTATTGGATTTTAACCGCTTATTTTTTATGTAAACACGGATAGACCGCTTTTTAATCTAGGACCTCTTTTGCAGTTGAATATTACGTTCTTAAGCTATAAAATGGCTAAAGTCCAATAGCCGCTTTTAAGTTATGGAAAATAAAATAGCTGCTTTTAAGTCTTGTACCGTAACACGTGTTACGTTTAAAAATTGGCAGTTATCGACTTTTAATCGCCTTTAAGATAGGTAAGTGTTAAATAACCGCCTTTTTGGTAGTAATATCCCAAAAAAACTGAATTTAGCCGCTTTTCTGAAGGCTGTATCTCGGTGGTTTTTAAAGATATTGAAACCAAACCTAGATAGATCGATAGCTAATAAGTAGCTGAATCGCCCTGTATATATAACTCAAAAAGGACGTAAGAGCCTTTAGCCGCCTTTTAGTTAATGGACGGCAGAAATCAGTCTGAGCATTATCATACTCGGATTCAGAAGAAACATTAAGTTCAATGGACTCATTGGGTTCATCTTGTATTCTTTCTTGACCCTCAACATTGTAATCTTTATCCTGTTCTGGGACAACTTCCCCACTGAAACTGATGCATTACTGTCTCTCAAAATATTCCTGTGCAAGTTCTCTTGGATAATTACATCCCTACTTATAGATACACCTCCTTTAACAGAGTCATATATCCTATATCCCTTAACATTTTCTGCATAACCAACAAGTATATGTTGTTTAGACTTAATGTCCCATTTAAGCCGTTTCTCCTTTGGGATATGCATCATTACTCGGCTACCAAATATCCGAACATGACTTAAATCTGGTTTTTTATTAGTCCAGAGTTCATATGGTGTAATGTTATCTAACCCAGATGCTACTGATCTATTTCGTAGATATACAGCTGTGTTAACAGCCTCAGCCCAGAATCTTTTGTCAAGCCCTGCATCAAACAACATACAACGAGCCCTCTCAACAACAGTTCTATTCATCCGCTCACTTACACCATTTTGTTCTGGAGTGTATGTATTCGTTTTTTGATGAATAATACCAGCTTCAGACAAATAACTTTCAAACTCATTGCTGCAAAACTCTAAACCATTATCAGTTCTAAATATTTTTATTCTTTTATTCTGCTGGTTTTCTACCAATGCTTTAAATTCTTTAAAGAACTTAAATACTTGATTTTTTGCTTTGAGAAAATATACATTAGCCATTCGAGTATAATCATCAACCATAATTAGGAAATACCTGCATCCTCCAATAGAAGCCTTCTCCATTGGTCCACACAGGTCTGCATGGATGATGTTCAGTGCTTCATTGCTCCTTATGCTTGCATTGCTGAAGGGTAACCTTGACTGTTTTCCTTCGCAGCATACAACACATGTATTTCTGTCAATGTTCGCCTTGCTTTTGTAGTCGATACCGGTAACTGCACCATTCTTCATTTTATTTAAATCGTTGCTATTCAAATGACCGAGCCTTCTATGCCACACTTCACTGCTGGCACCAGATGATGAAGTAAACAAACAATGTTTATAATCAATGTTTAATCTGTACACACCATCTGTCAGGTCCGCCACTGCAACCAACTCACGCTCCTTGTTATAGATGTAACAACCTTTTTCTTTGAAATCTACGCTATTGCTATTCTGAACTAGCTTACTAACAGATATCAGGTTCGTTGCGAGGTTAGGTACGCATACGACATTTTTCAACGTGACTTCATATTTACATTTCAATGTAATGGTCATTATGTCCACATCGCCCGAGCACAACACTGGCATAGCACTTTGATTTGCAGCGATAACTTCCTTAATACTCGTATCACTGTCGGCGTTTCGAATGCTGTTTACATCATTCGTCATATGTGTTACGGATGTGTTACTAAAGTTTCCACTTAGAAATACTGCGGAAAATACGTTGGTACTTTTTATTTTATCACATCTTTCTTGTGTACACTGACTTTCATAATGTCCCGTTTGTTTACAGCGATAACATTTTATCTTTTTCTTGACATTTTTAACATTCGATGATTCGCCATATTTGTTAAAGTTAGAGTTGCTAGCTTTGTGAAATCTTTGCTTCTGGTTCTGGTTATTATAGTGTTGCCCACTAGTAGAAAAAGCACTGTTCGGCGAATCATTATTTCCTGCCATGTCAATCAACTTTGACTTAACTACATCCGCCGTAATGGCGATACCTGAATGCTCAATTGCCATAATCATTGGGAAATATTTCTCAGGTAGCCCCGCCATCATCAAGCAGCCAATCCACTCATCATTTACCATAAATCCTGTTCCTGATAATTTCTGTCCGGTCTCAATAATTTGCGTTACATAATTCGTCATCGAGTCGCAATTTTCAAGACGAATTGAAATTAAATTTCTTAATAATGTTATCCTTCTTGAGAACCCGGAATCATCGAACATCTGCTTCTACTTAAGCCACAAATCTTTTGTCGTTGCGGCATCTTTAATGTGTACGAACAATGAGGGATCAATGGTGAGAATTAACTTTGCTTTCGTCTTAGCGTCGTCAGAAGCAACTGCAGTCTCTTTCTTAATGGAATCCTCTTTTCCTTCAAGTACAAGTAAATTCTTTGCAGCAAACGCCCACTCGTCATAATTTTCTCGCCCCTTTAACTTAGGCACACTAGCAATAAACGAGTTCAAAGCCATTTCCGTTAAGTCCAACACAATCACTACGTAGTTAAAGTCACAACATGAATTTAGCACAGTTTAACAGTTTCTTAAGACAATGACTGAGCACATAACCTAATAAAACACGTTGTCTTTTCACAAGGCTTACTGCAACTACGTTTATTTCACACAAAGGTTATACATGTCATAGTAAATGACGGTGACAGTTTCTATTATTTAAAAAGACCAACAGATGGTGTTAGTTGTTCCATTGATGTAATAATTATAACAGTATGCAACGGTGTATAACTAAGTCAAAAAACACTCGTGGCGCTTACCTTTACGATGTAACACACGCCACTCATATTTTTTGACCTCTCTTATACAACTATTGCATAAACTACTATTATTTCATCGCCTATTTTTCATTACACCAATGCTACAACTAGCCCAGAGATCGCTTCGTATTTTGTTTTTTAACCCATTTTTGACTTCATCAATGCTACATTATAATTATGCCCAAAAAATCTTGCTTGTCATTTCATTAGTTTTAATAGCAAGACGTTTTAGGGCAGAACCGGCTCGGATAGGTTAGGTTAGAATAGAGGTTTTTTTTTCTGCCCAGGTAATATTAGGTGAACTATTAATATAATAATAATAATAATATAATAATAATTTATTTATTCAGACAACTAGATCCACATTTTGTTAGTATTTTTCTTATGACTAAGTTAGTATATATATTTAGTTAGCGACAATGTGTTCTTAACTAAGTGTTGCATTAATAAACCGAGCTGCTACATTGGGCAAAGGATATTAAGGTAAAATGGGGAAATAGATAAATTGACAAACCATTACATTAGACAACTGTTTGTACGCCGAAACCAGTAAAAAGGAATAGGTAATTTGACAAATCGGTAAAAAATCAAAACGAGTAATGATTAAGGTCAAGTTGGGTAAGTGAAACACCGGGGGAAGTGGAACACTTTCAAATATCTCTTAAATAATAGCTTTAATAAAGCACAGACTTTTCGGTAAAGCAGTTATTGTCATAATAGTTCTGGATTCAAAAAAGAGATGTCGATGCGGTTTGCGGGTAAAGTAAAAAAACCATTGCAAATTTTTAGTCTGTGAATAAAATATTAGCGAGTTCAACCCATCGTCAAGTTACTTATTATTTAACTTGTAAAACCTGACTTACGGAGCGGTAAAAAATGTAAGTAGTATAACTTTTAATTGCTTTTTCACCTGTGTGTATTTGTTTTACGTAAAAGCAACAGATTTACCCAGGATTTGATGAAGAAAAATATAACCTAAAATTTACATATTGAGGTAAGTGAAACAGTGCCGGCCGGGGCAAGTGAAATGTATGTTTCACTTACCCCAGTTCAGGGGCTCTAAACATTTTTCATCACGTTCTACTTTTCGTAAACTTGCCGTTCATACAGTGTTTTTGTCTTTTTTTTGTATTTTAGTTTATTTTAAATACATTACTTTGGAATTTCTAACTTGAAAAAATGCTAAGTAGTAAATACTTAACTTTAATTTATTTTCAAATTCCTAATTTCTGTGGAAGATCAAGAAGTACTAAAATAACGTCTCGTGAATTTTTCTGATTGTTATGATTATAAGTCAATAAATGCCAAATTTTTCCAAAACCGATACTTATTTAATTCAAAGTCCATTATTAAATCAACCAGTTAACAGACGATGAGAGTGTTAACAGCTGTCAAAATGTATAAACTAAAAGTCGATGAACATTGGTTAACATTTTACATCGTTTGGTAAAATTGGTAATAAGTCGCACAAACCTGGTGTTTACTTATCTTGTTTAATTTAAAGTAAAAATGTAAAAAAATAGTGCTGTCTTCGCCAACAAACTGCTTTGCAGTTTGGCGAAACTATTTTAAATGTTTTTTCAATGTGTATCCTTGGCATAATAAATTTAAAAAAAAAAAAAAAAATTGAGTACCCCTGGTTTTGGATATAGGTATGTTTCACTTGCCCCAAAATAACGTTTTTATCTTTTCTATACAAAAATCACCTTATTTTCAATGTTGCAAGGATCAAAATAGCTTAATAACTTTAGTACTTTAGTACTTTTGCATCTGAAATACCTTTTAGTGCAAGTACTGAACGACAAACGCGACTGTTTCACTTGCCCCAACGGCGAGGCAAGTGAAACAGTTTTTTGTGTGCGTACATTTTCTTTTATATGTCTGTTCTGAAGGCATCTAGAATAATATATTGTTAATTTTATAAATCGTCTTAGTTTTGCAAAGATACAACTTATATTGCTACTGTGATAGACCTAACATTTTATTAAATCCACTTGATTTTCTTTAGAAATAAATAAAGTATGTTTCACTTACCCAACTTGACCTTAAATGAAAATATTCGAACTGATCTTTTCGTAAAAAAACCCAAACCATAATTGTCGAATAATATTTTGTCGAACCAAAATTCGGTCAAACATTTTTCGGAGTAATAAACCTGATGATAATGATACTAAGATAAAGCGAACATTTGCGGCGTTTCGAAGTCTTTCGTTTGAGTCGGTTCCCTAATATTTCACCGACACTTGTTTGACAAATGTTCATTTGACAACCAACGTTTCATGTACTATTCATTTCACAAATATGTTGTTGCGAGAAATGTTTCCATTTAAAACTTATCGTTTGACAACTAGTCATTTACCAAATACTAAAATTTATAAATGTATCAAATATTGTATTTTCATTTAGGTATTTTTCATTACATAAAATGATTCGTTGGGCAAACTTATGGATTTACAAAACGACATTTAAAAAGTATAATTTTATATCATTTACAGTCGACGGAGCTCCGCTTCGCTGAGCTCCTATTCCGCCTATTTGTGGCGCTTCGCGCCTTGACATAAATCTAACCTAACCTAACCCAAATTAAGCAGTACATAGTAAGCAGTATGTAGTTTTTTTACTTCTGTCCGTCCGTCCGCCCGTCCTAAAAAGGGCTAAATCTTTTAAAATGTAATGGCGATTTTATACTAAAGCTTTTATAAAATGAAACCAGCAAAGTAATATTCCAAACGTTTGTAGAATGAACGTTAGTTGGCTATTTGATATCAATAATAAATAATCTATTTGACAAATTATACAATATGAAATGAAAATTCGAACATTCGAACAAATGAATTATTTGCTAAATCTGTAGTTGTAAAAAGATAAAATGATAAACGATGTATTTATCAATCGTTGGTTGCGAAATGAAATTTTGCTAAATAAATGGCGAGAAAATGATAGGATCCCGTTTGAGTCAGCCTAACAACAACTGTTGCCTAATGGAACCGCAGCCATATTAAAATTAATTGACCGAGTGAACGAATGAGTTACAGAAATTGGTTTCTATGTTCTAATCTTATCATGTAATTGTCTACATGCTTCATCATCACGTCGAATTTGACTCTTAACGGTGCCTTCAACTCTTCAGGGTCCATCCCTAAAGGTGGTAGGATGCGGTACCGGCGCAGTAACGTTGACAAGACAGTTTTCATTGACATCATTGCGTAGGTCGAACCTGGAAACAAAGCGTTGTTAATTTTGATCTCCCGACACAATCGTTTACAAAACGTATACTGTGGGTCTCTCTGTCGCATTAGTTAACCGGATACTCGGAATCTAACGCAGGTTTTTTAAATAAAGAAAACTTAATCAAAACGGCTCTGGGATAAAGATTAGAATCGAACCGTTTAAGAGTTATCAACTCTGACAATAGGGTTTGTCTCTATCTGGTTGCAACGACTCACAATTTATTTAGCCTTTTGTGTATTACTACAAACGGTCTTTATTCTTCAGGGTGAAAACAATATTATTGTATTTTACGTGTTATCGTATTGTTAACGTTTTGATAGTTCACATTTAATTGACAGTAATATGGTTTTAATCGTGTTGAATGGACGCTTTGGTAACTGTACTAACATACCGCTCCTTTAGGATTATAGTGACCGAATTCAAAATGTTCAGCATTCGAATTCGAGTCATTTTATTACTGTAGAGACCTAACTCGAAATCCAAATTTGCCGATTAAGTCACTATTATTTTAAAGATGCGATATGCTAGTCCCTATTAATAACCATGTACTTGTGCTTAGCCTAGTTGGTAAGTGACCCTGCCTACGAAACTAGCGGTCCTGTGATCGACTTCCGACATGGGCAAATATTTGTGTGATGAGACTGAGAGTTAGAGTATTTGTTTCAGAGTTTTAGAAGTTTTCTATGTATTGAAGTTTTTGTTTCTCTACGTACTCGTACGTATATTGACCCAAAGACCAAGTCTTGTTTTTTTTTTGGTTATCCCCAAACAATGCTCAAGGCTGTAGTTACGTCAATTTGTGAATGAATGTCTACTGATATTTTATTTTTGTATTAATAGTCTTAAATAGTAAATAAACGAAAGCAAAACTGGCTCTTACCAACACAGCTCCTCAATGAGTAGCTGAACGGCATAAACTGTGTTGGATGCTGCAAGGGTCCCTCAAGGAAGCGTTCAGGCCTGAATCGCTCAGCGTCGTCACCCCAATACTTTGGGTTGCGATGCAAACCCCAGAAGTTCATTATGATACTCACGCCGTTAACTAATGTCGTGCCACAGGCTGCGAAATAAATATATTAGTAGCCTAAACAAAATTAAGTCTTCAAACGTTGTCATTAAATAAGTTTCTCAAAAAACAACCTTTTTCGGACAAAATTGTACTTTTTTTATAGTTATTAACTATTTCTCAAGACGATTCAAATTTCTTGACAAGCAACAGGCATCCCACAAAAAAAACTAGGTAACCAAGTGGCAATTATTCGGCTAATAAACTAATCTCAACTCTAATGCTCGTCTTGAGATGTGTCAAAAATGACAGTGTTCTATGGTTTGACGTTAACTCTGACGTATCTTGTGACTCGCATCTCAGCCAAGATGAGTTTATTAATACGGGCCTAAGTGTCGTTTTTAAGTAAATACATTTGATTGAATGGTGTTTGTATGTAATTATTTTTGAAACTGAGTCTGCCTTACGTAATTTAACATCCTCGTGAACCTCTCTCACAACAACTGGCACTGCAGGATAGATTCTTAATGTTTCTTTTATAACGGCCTCCAGATATTTGAGATGTGGCAGGTCTTCGTAAGTGACGGGACGGTTAGAGCCACGGAAAACCTCTTGCAACCTGAAAGAGATGCAAATAAGAGATAAAGAAATTCGGAAATGTTAGTATGTTCACTGTGTCGTCAACTGTGTTCACATTAAGTAATGAGTAAGACTGACGGTAAAGTAGCTGTTTGCCTTAAGAATCATTTAATTATTGCGTTAATGGTTCTCCGTGCCTACTTAAGAGAAGTTTTTTTCATTCATTCATTAAATCACGCCTTTTTCGCAAAGGGGTAGGCAGAGACCAGTTCTTTTCACTTCCTACGATCTTGATGAATTCCTTTCGCTTCTTCCACATTCATACATCGAGTCATGCACGCACGTCGGTTTCGGGTATTTAAGATTCAGCATACAGAAGGCAAAGCACACAGGCCATCTGATGATGGTGGTGGTGATGTGAAATGCAAACACCCGTTAACCAGTTAAAGACTCACAAACCAAATAAGGTTGACATGAGCTATTTCGGATTCTTTGACTTACTCTTGGTATATTTTTTCCTGAACATCAGGGTATCGTGACAGCATCAAGGCAGTGTACGCGACCGCAACGGCTGAAGTATCGGTTCCAGCGAGAATCATTATAAGAGCTTCTTCCCGTAACTCCACGTCAGTATATCCATTAACTCCACCAGAAGACTCGATCAACATTTCCATGAACGTCCGAAAATTATCCGCATCTATAATAGCAAAACTGTTGGTTATCATTCACACCAAATTCCTTCGAATGTAATACGCCAGTACCATGATGGGATAGAAGAAAATAGTAGGGGTAAAAATATTTTTTGCTTTAAACAGATAGATACACACTGTAGATACAAGGAGAAGATACAATTACATAAATACTTTAAAATATCCAGATATTAGAAACCCTTCATAATATCATCACACATTCTTTAGTAGGTACATACACTCGGGCTCAGTATTGAACTGTGATAGCACACAGCGCTGATTTTTACATAGATAGTCTAATTAGGTTAGGTTAGGTGATAGGAACAATAGAAAGTCCATTGACTACAGTAGGATAAACGCCACACTGGTTAAAGTACTTAATTGGTTTACTAGTAACAATTTACTACTCAATGCTAAAAAAAATTAAATGTGTTAGGTTCGCTTTGCCTAATGTTAAACCGGTAGATTCTAGTATTTTTCTAAATGACGAGTGTCTGCAAATGGTAGATAAGGCAGTTTTTCTAGGCATAACCATAGATAAAAATTTGCAATGGAGTCCCCATATAGCGGTACTGGCAGGTAAACTAAGTTCGGCAGCTTACGCGGTTAGGAAAATTAGACAACTAACTAATGTTGAGACAGCTCGCATAGTTTATTATAGTTATTTCCATAGTGTGATGTCGTACGGTATTCTGGTTTGGGGTAAGGCAGCTGAAATACAAAGTATATTTGTCTTACAAAAAAGGGCTATTCGTTCTATTTATAACTTAAATTCCCGTGACTCCTTAAGAGAACTTTTTAAAGAAATTCACATCTTAACTGTAGCGTCTCAATTTATTTATGAGAATATTATTTATGTTATTAAAAATTTAAATTCTTTCACCAAAAATTCCGATGTACATAATCTAAATACAAGAAATAAAAATAAAATTGTTATCCGAAAATTCCGCGTCCGTAAAGTATATAAATCATTTGTTGGTCAATGCATTCATTTCTATAACAAATTACCTGACGAAGCTTTAACATTACCCTTTCCAGCACTTAAAAATTACTTAAAAAAGTCGTTAATATCTAAAGCGTACTATAGGGTCGAGGACTATCTAACAGATAAAAATGCTTGGCCTAAACCCGAAACTTAGTCACTCATAATTTGTAAAATTGCAAAGTTGTTTGTCTAGGGGACACCGTTGATGTGGGAAAGCATATCAAACTTTTATTTGGTTGTCCTGTGTTTTCTCTCCTCTCTTCCCCCCCCCCCCTTGTCTCTCTCGTAATATTTTTGACATGTTTTCCTGCTGAACTACGCATGCTATTTGATTATATTTAATTAAATTTTTATTGCTTTATATAATGCTAGATTAAGTAATACCATTGTAAAATGTTTAAAAAATGACTGACTGCTGAGTTTCTTGCGGCGTTTCTTCTCGGCAGTGGTCTCCTCTTGGGAAGCGCTGGTAGATTCATGACGTGTAAAAGTGCCCGTGCGGCCTACTTACTGAATAAATATCTTTTATCTTTTTTAATACTACAAATATCTAGGGTCTTCCTGGTTCGGCGGGTTTTACCTTCGATACCACTAACTTTTGATGCCAGATACATTCTGCAAACTTTTGCAACCGCACAGAAAATGTTTAGGATATACCGTTCATTGAATACAAAACGAACACAGTCCAAAATGAGTCAGTGTTGCATTTTAAAATTAGAAGCTGTTGGAATACGTTTTTTATGGAAGAGCCAATTATTTTGGAATGTGTCCATTTTGTATTCAATGAGCGTACGTTAAAATATATTAATTCCACCAATCATCTACCACCAAGCAGCAATATTTGCATTGTTGTGTTCCAAGACCTTCAGTATAAGTTCCTGTTGACGTGGTTAAACTTTTCGATCGCGTTTGCGTCCATGACATTTTTACGTGAAACGCAAACGCATTCAAGACGTTCGTTGTATTAGAATATTACACTAGCAAAACAAGTACTTCTTTTTTACACAGTCGTCATCTACTCGTTGAGACAACTCTAAGAATCCCTTACACGATGCGTTTATCATGTGTAATTTAGGAGTTCCTATGGCCACCCTGAGTCACCATCATCAGACCAGCTCGATGGTACTATATTATTGTATTGTCATCAGAACTAAAGGCGTATGCAAATTTTCTGCTTCATCGGAAACCGGGAACTGGGTAAAATTTAACTTGCCTTGCCCTTACATACATACATATGTACATACATTGCAAGTTAGGTAAAAGCTTGTTATAAACAGGCATTCAGTCTATAGTTGGCAACTGCAGTGCTAGGATTGCAGTTTCGAAATTGATGTCATGTATATACAAAATATCTATAGGTCTCAGATTACTCTTATAATCGGGCAACCTGTGTGCTCGTTTGTCTCTACTTGCCTGTAATTTTTATGATCGCTAGCTCCTGTAAAACAAAACTTTGATAGCGAATCGCAATCATAGATTTTAAATAGACTTAGGTACGTACAAGAAGGCGTAGCCTCAAGGTGCAAACGCTGCTAACGTTTCTGCTTTCTGTCAGCATGAATTTTTTGGAGTTGTCATACTTATGTCAATCCTATACATTTTGTCGATTTTCGAAAATCATTAACTTAGCTTTGTGCTTCTTAACTAGGTCCCAAGGTATACCTACTATATTTTACACTCAACATGGTACTTGTCTAGAAAATTAAAAAAAAAATACTCACCTGGTTTGACCTGGATACCATTTGAACTTTTCGCCGCCAGTTCTTTACGTTTAGTTTTAATAAGCTGTAAAATTACAAACACATTCAAGTTGTACAAAAATGACTGTACTATTTATTTTGTCATCACCAGTGGTTTAGCTGTGGTAAGACCATGTGCAGGGTCCGTCCAGATCACTATTGATCTTATCCAGTGCTTGAATAAGATAACTGGTAAAAAACTAGCAAAAAGGCGATCCATTTTAGTCATTAGGGTTGGCAGCGCAGTCGTAGGCTTCAACTCTAAAGACTGTTGTCTTCAAAATGCAAAAGTTTAGATAATTCCCGGAACTCGCTTTACTTACTAACGTACTATCAGGTGGCCTGTGTGGTCGTTTGCTATTTTTGCTTTTAAAAATAAAATAGTAAATGATGGAGAGGGTCATGCATTTCTGCCATAGCTGTGTCTTGTATCTCTCGGATAATGTATGGGATCTATCGTTTTTGTCACAAATGTAAATATGCGTTAGCAGTTTACTAAAGCGTGTTTATTTATAATCTTTTAAACATTTGGCACTACCAGTCCTAGGCCTATTAAATGACAAAGGTATTCGTTCTCATTTTTCTCTAACATCACAATAAAATGGTTTCTGAGACTCACTAGACAAGATTCTTAGTGAAATCTCGTAAACGATTTTCAAAATCTGTCTAAGCGTATGGAATTAACATAAGCGCTTGACATGACCATCCGGCAGCTTACGTCAATCCTATACATTTTTGATAGCGATAACGATCTTGCAATGCGTCTTGTCTAAGGTCATTGTCAGGTCATTTGTCTTTACCATACATGGAGATACAATAATTACCTCATCAGCAAAGTCGAACATTAGTTTCTTGTTTGCCAAAAACATCTTATAGCGTTTCAGCAGATTGTATATAAAGTTTGGATACAACCAGGGAGTACACAATCTTTCCGTCATGAGTTGGATCACTATGTCGAATGATGCCAGGAACGGATGATCAGGCTGCAGCTGAGAGTTGATGTCGACGCCTAAACTCGTCTCTTGAACATAATCATGGCGGAAAATGTTGAAATTATTTATTTTCAGGCACTAATTTTGGTTTTGAATTAGAAAGAATACTATACGAAATAAGGAAACTTAGACTGTTGAGTCAGTTTAAATCATAGACAATGAAAAACAGAAGTATCCATGACACCCGATAATGCTAAGAATTTGGGTTTTCACATTTTTATTTCTAATTGCTTAGCTATATTGTATGTCTTTTATGCGCGTAAAAGTATTTGGTGCCTTCTGTTTTTCTCCTTCCTCTTTCTATTAAAATACCGTACTGATAGGTAGGTACTAAGCTTACGCTGTCCGTCCGTCCGTCAGGACTACCTTTAAAAGCTGTATTATCGAACTGTAATAGACAGCTTGTTTCTTTTTTCAGAATATGAAAGTGTAATAACGGCAAAATTTCTTAACAGCAAAAAAATATGTCATCAAATTTGGTGGGATTCTAACCAGCCATTGGTGTCATTTGGGCGTACAAAACTCTCAATTCCACACAAATCCGACTCGAACCTCAGTTTTTATAAAGTTAATTTTACACAGGTACTTACTGCAAATTGAATCGAACGTATAAGTAGTAATGTATTTCCAGAACGAGAAATCCCCCTTGCCAGCCTCAAATTCCAGACGGTCCGTCATAATTCTGCTTTGAGCTGAGAAAACTGCTACAAAAGCGTTTAGGTTCTTTATGCTGAACATCGGTGCTAAGATTTTGCGTCGAGGTCGCCAGATGTTCACTGGAACAGGTAAATAAAGACAAGCCATTTGTATTGCTCACGTCATCATGGAATGCCCCGAGGTGGCAACATACCGGGCACGTCCCCTCTGAATGCCGCTACAAGAAGCCGTTGGTCCTATCAAGGCTCAGCTAGGCTTTGGCAATTTTCTACAATACTGTCAATGGTGAGCTCACATGCCCACAATGCGCAAGAACTTTCGTAAAGAAAATTGGCTACATAAGCCACATGCGAGCTCACCAGCGACAACAGGGTCTCCTTTAGAACGGTCGCCGTGACCGAGATCGGTCGGAACAATCATCATCATCATCATCATCATCAACATCATCAGCTAGGCTTCATGGTATACCTTTACACAATATCTTTTTATTTAGGCACCCTGATTAACGGGGAATATTTCTAGCTGTGCCAGTACTATAAATTGTTTTAAAGCCTTATGTACGAGTATTAGTATAGCGTTGTCTGTACTTTTATTAGCAAAAAGTTTTCATTAGCGTCGTCTGATTAGTGTTTAATATTCTTTTGTTCAAGATTAATTTTTAGATTTTACTTCACCTTTTCCAACTTTAGTTCTAACGATTTTATCATGCCAAAAAAAGGTGCTTAAACCAACCAAGGGCGCTTAAATCTAGTGTTTACCCAGCCGGGGATTAAATTGTGATAGTAAAAGTGTTCAATGGTTTTTTAATCAAAAATTTATTTGCAAGTGACCTCAGTCTCACTTGATGGTTTTAAATGACGACGAATTTAAGGTTTATCCTGAAAAAGCCTATACATTTATTGCTTTAACAACGATCAGGTTATACAATTCCAGAAATACAGACGCAGGAAGAGCATTTCACATTTCACTCCATGACAGTGCGAATAAAATAAAGAAAATGAATAAATAAATAGCGCGTCTAGGTGACCGATAGGAGAAATCGTATAGTGGGATGAGGTCTTGAGGGATTATTCCCACCTGTTACCACCGATTTGTGACCACTGGTAACAGCTGGGAATTTATTTCCCACCTGTTACCACTAAAAAGTACCCAAGTAACAAGTGGGAATATTTTTCCCATTTGTTACCACTAAAATATTTGGTGGTAGCTACTTATTAATTTAGTGGTTACAGCTGAGAATTTTAATCAGGTAGGAAAAAAAAACCAGCTATTACCAGTGGTAACAAATTGGTGGTAACAGGTGGGAATAACCCAGTCATGGGGCTTAAGAATAAATAATGTCTTTTACCTGGTGCGAAGATGCTGCCGTTGCCCAAAAGTGTCCGGAGAAACTTCATAGTAGCATTGTCTTTCTCGAGACATGTCTTGAGAATAACATCTGCTATTACAGGGTCAGTGACAACTGTTGGAATAAAAATAATTATTTCAAATAATATTGTTTGCTCGCTGGTCACTTGAAAATACTTCAAATTCGATGAGATTTTATTTTGGTTGTATGACATCCTGCGCGTACACAACGATTATTATTTTTCTTTTTTATGTATTTGCCTGTTTTTAAACTCAGGCAACGAAAGTTAAGAGGATTGTGTGGCTGAACATTTCCATACATAAAGCGATAGCGTTTCTCTCCACATAAACCTATCCTTTTGATTATGTTTTTGATAATATTGTAGATATTTTGAAAAACTATAGGTCTTACTTTACAAACTGAAATACACAATAAGGTAAAAAAATATGATGATGAAGGTTAATCCTTTTAAAATAAAGAACAACCAGAATTAGGTACATTGCTATTTTGCTTCAATTGCATATTATCAATAACAAAACATTTTTAGAAACAAAACTTGAAATAAGAAGTTATGCCACAGAAGTGTAAGACTAACTTACCAATATATGGTTTGTCGATCACCCATATAGCTGTCATGCCTCCATGCTTTATCGATATCCGTCCGAGTTTTTGCAACGACTTCATTCGATCTATTAAGCAAATTATGTCGATTTATTATCAAATAGAACCGTTTTTTTTAATGGCATGTTAAAGGCAAACCAGCACACCGGCCACCAGATGGTTACTGGTATACTGAAATTCTAAGATCGCAAATGCATTGCCAACCCTATTAATAAACAAAAATATGTTTCAGCTAATTCCTCGTTAATGATAATAGGCTTCTAGTCTGTTGGTGCCACTCCCAATTTGCACATGATACTTTGTAAAATACAAAATACAAAAAAATGCTCAAATGTCATTTGAGCTTGCGCTGATTCTATTCAAAGTTGAATTCATATCGGAATATTCTAGAACCTTCTGTACCGCGGTACCAAAATCTCAATTGAAAGAAAAATAGCGCCTACGGTTCAAAAGATACAGACGGACGGACAGCGTAGACATAGTAAATAGGGTCCCATTGTACTACCCTTATACTACGGTATCTAATAAGATTAGGAACCCCTGTCCTAAACCAACCTATATTGTAACTTATAACACATACCTTCACCATTTCCAGAAAACAGATACACATGGCCTACCAACGGCCAACCAGGTATCTCGCAAGACGGAATTTCTCCGTACAGCCTGTAAATCCTCCGTTTCAGCCACCTGTATCGAAGAAGCCATAACCCCAACACGATCAATAATATCTGCCACAACATTGCACTGGCTAAAAAATGCACGTCTGTTTGAATCCGATGCTAAAATTACTTTAAAACGCCAGGAAACAGATCGTTAGGATCAATCATTACGTATTTACTATGGCAAATGATCGTAAAAACTCAGGGATAGGTAAAATTTTATATAACCTACAGTGCCGTGTGGTTGCCGGCTTAGAATAGTTCTACTCCATGTCTTTCCGTGGAAGTCGTAAGAGGTGACTTAGGGTATATAGATTTGGAATATTGCTAAACGATGGGCTTGCAACCTGTCACTAATATACACTGGTAAACATCTTAGCCTGTTTGTGCAAAATATCGTTACAGATTTAACAACAAGTTTTTAGGAATGAAAGCATGAAGGTATGTATGTAGAGTCTTGCCTTCATGAATAAAACCATCCGATCGTTTTATCTGTTTATTTTCACTGGATTTAAACTAAATAACTAATTTTAAATATATCCTTGCAGCGCACACGTCTTTTTCCTATCACTCTCGTTGTCCTTCACTCATCACCTTCACTCATTCATCGTTCTCATCCTTTCTAATCCGTTCATTCAATCATCTCTATCATCGGTCATTCGTCTAATCCGCTCACTCCTACATGTATGTGTGTATGTATAACCTACTGTTATAGAAGCAATTAGTTCCGTAACAATGCTTACGGCATGGAAAGTTGCTAAATATAATTCAAATATAATTGCGCACCTTAATATATCCTGCGCATTTGACTGCTTCCGATTAATGGACTCCGATTATTGACATACAAAATAAATTAATATTAGATTATGTATACTTCCAAGTCGCGGTCGCAGGTAGCACCAGGACTGGAACTGCACAGGACCGGGATCGCTGGAAGTTGTTGGAGGAGGCCTTCACCCGGAAGTGGGTAACCCATTAGAATATAAGTCAAATGATATTTGAAAATAATACAAACAATATATCATTATTGCATAGTAAAAATAATCATAATTTGTTGTTTGTTTTGTTGTTTTTTACCTTTATTTCATTTTTTTTAATTGTTGCATGTTAATATTGACGAAAGAAATATACAGATCGAAAGTGAGTGGATGAGTCGGAAGGGGCCGCCCTAGGCGTACTTTTTCGAGTCGAATCAGAGAAATACTGGAAAAGGGCCGAATCTTAAGTACCCGAAACCGACGTGCGTGCATGACTCGATGTATGAATGTGGAAGAAGCGAAAGAAATTTGTCAAGATCGTAGCAAATGGAAAGAAGTGGCCTCTGCCTACCCCTCAGGGAAACAGGCGTGATTTAATGTATGTATGTATGTTAATATAAATAGGTAAGCAAGCTGTAAAAATCTGTATTGCAATTTATTTTTATAATAATAATACTTCCAAAATAAAAACAACTAGTAACCTTAAGAACACTAAAGGATTTCGATGTAGTTCGCAGTGCTTTGTTGGCGAACCAAATACCCATCAAACATAGTTTTTTAAGATAGTGGCTCTTTTCAGAGGCACCCAAAGAATCGATACATTTGAAAGTCTTACAAAACACAATACTTTTTTAAAGTAACTTTCTGATAAAAAAATACAGGCACACTCTAACCTTGGGGTTTTAAATGCAACGATCAATTCTACCCTTTAAACTGAACTACTTTTATTCTGCATCTTCAAAAAGTAACTAAACTTTAGATATCTAATTGATGTTTAAGACTGCGCCGAGCAAACGCCGAGCGTCCAGTGGCGCCCTCATTACTATTGTTATATTTTCTAATTAACTAAAGAATTTCCTTAAAATCAGACGATAGGTTTTTGTAGTGCAAGTAAAAACACAATTTATGAAATACGTAACAAACTTTAATAACAATTACCAATTAAGTAGTCAGCTTAACGGAGAAAGGTGGCTACTTTTTTCCGTTAAGTTAATAACTCGAAGGTGAATAATGAACTAAATATATGATATACCCTATAAGTTGTATTTTCATTTGTATTACAAAAACATTTTGTTGTGAGAATAGGCGATATCTCACGTTTAACATCCGAAGCAGTTTCAATCCTCACTCGCTAGGAAGAATGTTGCATTTTCTACAGGAGTTTAGGCTGAGATCCTGTTTGTCATATAACAGTATAGTTTGTTTACTGTCGTGACGTTATGGAACAGTTACCGTTGTTAATTTTTATCAAAATTTAAAGTTTTTTTTTAATTACTCAATGCAAACGATTACCAACAGGTAAAGATAATTGTCATTATTGATTCCCTTTGATGTTCGAGAAACTTGCCGGGACAACGGCATACTATGTCAGATCGTAGAGGAGCATGTGATGTGAATGTAAGTTATTTTACTCTAAAATTTCATTATTTGGATATACTTTAAGTTACTTTCCTGTAAAATCGTAAAATAGTAATTGTGTCTTTCTTTGAGTTATATTTTTATAAGATTTCGGTGGAAGCGCGTGAGTGGTATAGCAAATCAGAAATGTTAGCCTAATAAAAAAAATCTCTTCTCTTTAAGCCTTACTTTCTCAACTGCATCAAGTAGGGTATTTGACAAGAGTGAAATTAAATTTATTTTCCATTAACAACAGATAAACATTATAAAAATACTAGGAAAATATCAATCTTTTATTTCTGTTTGCTATTTTATGATTTTTAAATTCATATTATCCAACTATAGGACGCTGTTTGATTGTGACGTCACAAGATAGTAATCCCTATAAATTCCATAGTAACGGAGCGTTTTCGATGTCTCATAAAAAGAAGCTGACTTTAGTCAAATACCGTATTATGTCCGCTATTCCGTCTATGAATGCAGTTGTGACGCAATCTAAGTTGCACTATGTTATATGATGCAAATAGAAACTCAAGGTTCTCTAATGAAATCGTAATATAACTGCTATTGTAATAATTGAACTGCATTTGTTGAATTCACTCAAGTTACCTATCTTAATATTATTTACTTATCTACATCCTTATCATAAAATAACTTCCCTACAATATGTTCGGAAACGATAAGCAAAAGGTCTTTATTAATAAACCTCTGGTTGTATTTTAATGTTAACATAAAATTATTGAATGTCATTAAAGCATCGGTTATCAATGTTGTTGCATCTTAATGCTCACATTAAAGTATCGTTGACCGATAGTTTAATTATTATTTTTTTTTACATTAATAAAAACTAAATTCAGTGGCAGTTTACGTTTGTCTTGCGATAATATACTTTGAAGGGTCAAAGGGGAACAAAATAAGGGATAATGAATTCCGTATGCCCTAGGGAGAGAAATTGGATAAGTTGACCCTTTGCGCTTTTTCCTCATATTGATTCGGGTGTCTTCTTTGATTCACTCGCGTAAAGGAAATAAGAGAACTGTTTTTACTTGTATTTGTGTCCTTTTTAACTACCTATTTATAAGGTGATTAAAGAGAGATCTGCAAAAAACATAACAGTTTTGCGGGTGGTAGGATTTTGTGCAAGGTCCGTCTGGGTCGCTACCACCATCTTATCCATTAACCTACCGCCAAACAGCAGTGTTCGCATTGTTGTGTTCCAGTTTGGGAATAAGACAGCCGGTGAAATGACTAGCATAAAGGCATTCCATCTTAGTCCTCAGGGTTGGCAACGCATTTGCAGTCTTAGGATTGCATTGCAGTCTTGGGAATGCGAATGTCTATGGGTCACAGTTTCCAATTACCATCAGGTGGCCTGTGTGCTCATTTAATTTTGTCTTCTCTATGCCATAAAAAAATAAAAAAATAGTTAAAGAATTATTTTGTGGCTGTTAACATTTTGGGTGGCAGTGCCACCGGTTAAATGGTAGGACGAATGTACGGCCATTTTGGAAATTACCTAGAAAATAATCATCCTGATTAAACTAACTTTCTTAGCGTCCAAAACGGTCCTTTAGTTTAGGAACTATGATGCCACGTACAGATAGACAGATACAGAGACTCACATATATACTTTGAGAAACGTTGAACTTAATACCCCTTTTTTGTCGAGAATTTCCAAGCACTGCCAAAAGTTTGGGATGGTTGTCAAGAAATTACTAAGAGCATTATTTGGAAACATTTAAGAGCAAATAATTTAATAACAAGTTTTTAGAGTTGTTGGTAATGCTGTGTAGCTCTGCCTACCCCACTCTGGGAATAAAAGCGTGAGTGTATGTATGTATGTATGTATGTATCTAAGAGCATTCAGATTGTTCCGCTTTCATACATTAAAAATGATCAGTTCCCATTTATTTAAAAAAACCTTACTTCTACTCAATGGCCACTTTTTTAGAAATGTTGGGCAGCCTTTTTGGATACACCCTTCGACTCTGTTATACATAAACCACCATCTTATCCATTAACCACCAAGCAGCAGTGTTTGCGTCATTGTGTTTCGGTGGGAGGATAAGACAATCATTGAAATAACTAGCATAGAGGCAAACCATTTTACTCCTCAGGGTTTGGAATGCATTTTGACGTCTTAGGATTGAAATTAATTATATATATCTATGTGTATTTCGAGGTCCTCTAAACAACTATGGAAAAATCATCCGTAATCGCTGAAAAAAAAATGATAATATTCTTCAAACAAATTTATCCAATGCCCTTTCATTTTCTTTTATTTTACATTTGTATTAAAAAAATAACACCTGGGAATGATCACTAGTATATAGAACATCCATCGATCATTGTGTTTATCGATACAGGAACTTCGTACCAGTCATAAAATTTTGCCCCTTGGATTCCTCTTTGGTTATAACTTATAACACTTATAACACTATGTAGAAAATAAAGCTATGTCAGTCATTAACGTAATCGTCTGCAGCCTGCTCTAACGACGTCATTGCAGTAATCCTTACAATTCTGTTTCTATTGTTATGAAGCAGTTCCATACTACGAATTTCCCCAAATTAGTAGGCTAGGAGCGCGCAGCAAGCCATTATTTGAATCGTTGTGACACTCTCACGTTCTTGACGAAATCTATTTACTTATATCAATTTGGTGCCATAGTTCAGAAACTAGTCTAGAAATCTAACATTAGAATGTTCTCTATTTAGGTTCTCCTATTGTAGCCTGGGAATTTTAACCCTATTTTCACTGGGAGCCATGTTCGCCAAAATGTGTCGTTTCCCATCCGTTTCATTTGCCAATTTTTTTTTGTAACTTTAAAAAAAAAACCGAGTAGGTTGGCAAATGAAACAGTTGGGAAACGAAACAATTTGGCAAACATATTCAGCCAAAACAAAGGCAACCCATTTTCTATCTTGATTAGCCCCAAAATTAAAAAGCCGATTTTCTTATCTTAACTCATTAGCCCTAATTTTAGCATCTAACCTATTTTTGTGTCCATTTCTTCATAGCCCTACTTTTATATATCCGATTTCACAAAACTATATTTACCTTACCTTATGTGCTTTAAAATAAACCTTTATCAAACCTAGTTGTATATGTTCCTTAGGAACGTAAACAACCGTTAGTCAGGACGACGGTGCTACGCTGTACGGAGCTCCTATTCCGCGTTGGTGGCGCGCTTGGCGCCTAACCTAACCTAACCTATATATGCGAGTAAAATTTACCTAATTAAGTATTTGATTTTAACGTATATTTCGTTCAAACGCGACCGTCTTTAGAATTTATGTCTATTAGGTATATTTATCATTACGAATAAGCAATATTAGTTTTAGTAATATTTTTACAGTTTTTTCAAGAACAGTATTTGTTAGTATTCTAAAGTCAAAATTCTCCACACATGAGCCAAGTGCATACCTATCATAAGTCCGAACTTTCTTTGCAAAACTACATAACCTGTAGGTAAAGTTAGGTTTGTTTTATAACAAGACAACATTCAGGAAAGTTAAGCAGTTTCGGAAAAAATTGTATTTCTAACATATGACAATTCAGAAAAACAAAACAATTGGTAACTGAAGTTCGACCTTGTTTTAGGTAACCGAGCCACATGAATCAATGTTATTGTTCTAGCCTCCTAAGGCCCAAGATCCTACCCATAGTACTTATTAACTTCGTCATTCCGACCCAGCTCCTTCGACAGTTGTGTAGTCATACCGTACCACGGTCCTACCAGTAGGACTTAATAGAAAACCCGCCATTTTCTTTTCAAATTTTGTGCTAATTGAATTTGGCGTGTCCTCTAAGTAAGTCTTTTAAGTACTTGGGTCCGAATGAGTATAAAGCAAAAGTACTACTGGTAGGACTACGGACTACGGTGACTCAGACATTTTAATATGTCAACTACAAGGGACCAAGTCATTCTACTACTAACCCAAGTCAATAGCTGTCATCATTTGGCGCGTGAACCGCTATAGGAGTAGATTCACATTTTGATATAAAACCAATAATTCATGCGTCCGTAAAGTAGGTACACCGCAGTGAAATTCCGAACAATCTATTTTGACTTACCCGACTATTAGTGAATTCCTATTTGTCGGGTGTGGACGTGATCCGACAAAAATCGGGTGTTCGGTGGCAATACGTTTAAATATTATGAGGCTATTCACATCTACCTGCACCGATTGATGTGAACACCTCACATGAAATGTCTTGCCACTATTAGAACACCAAGTATTTTGTCGGATACCGGAACCCACTCTTAGTCGGGTGGAAATGTAGAAACTAGGCACTCGTACAATCCAATGCGACACCGAATACTCGAATGATCAACTATTCATAGAACACGCTTGCAACTGCGAGATAACTTGGCTCCTTCCACAGACCTAAGAAGTATTTGTATTAGAAACAAATCTTATAAATATCTTGGATCAAGTAAAGTGGGTTTTAGTTAGAGTCAACTGAAACATATTTTGTTTAAGTACTCATATACTCATATACTCATTTATTCATAATATTATTAGAATATTACATGTCACGTTATAATAATTACAAAAATTACATTTAAAGTTAAGGTACAAAATTAATTTATTTATCCGGTACAATATTACAATGTCATGCTCGTAAATTTACTGAAGAATTGTTTTATGTCGTAAAATGCGTTATTAATTAGTATTTTTTTAAATTCATTTTTAAAAGAATTTCCGTTTGACAATTTTATGATGCTGTCAGGTAAAAGGCGTTGTAAATTTTTGGGCCGATTACGTGTATGTTTGCATAGTTGTGTTTGTTACAGTTCGACACTTTCAGGATCTTTTGTGCTGATGCTTTGCACACGGTGTTCGAATGTGCAGGTTTCTTCACTATGTTCTTCCTTTTTGCTTGATATTCTAAGCTTTAAATAGGGTAAAGTCACCAGTGGTCACTCAGGGACCTATAATCGGCCTCTGCCTGTATTTTGAATGAGTGGGAAGAGTACGATATATATATTTCCTACTCTTTGCACTCATATAAGGTCGACTGGTCTCTGGCTGACTACTGGTGACTTTACCCTAGGTGTTTCTTGGCAGACCAAAAATAACTTATCCAGACCAATTATAAGAAAAAGTAGGCGTCGTGCCTTATCAGTGCGTTAAAGAGAAGGCTCGGAATAGGAAAGAATGCAAATTACTCCACCGACAAAAGCATAGTTCTTAAGTAAAAGATGATGATGATCCAGGTTGCTGGTAGGTACGTTTTTATGTTGGGTCGTAAGTATTATAAAAAAAAACAGTTCTGGCGCATCGCCGCCCGCTATTGCTGTAAAACACCAGGTATGTCATGAATAATGAAATTTCATACATGATTGTGGCCGCTGAAGTTGTTTTTTTTTTTAAATTACCTTGGTCTGTAACTCAGAACTTAGCGGGCTGATTTTACAACTAGTAAGTAGTCACGTCATTAATGAAGGAACACGACAGTGGCAATGCTGTCATGCAATAAACCTGGCAAAGCTTTTTTTTTTATTATACGTCTGATGTCTAGTATATTAAGACTCCGAAGTTTTGTTTAACCCTCGGAACAGGGGAGGGGTAGAACTATTCGACAAAGCAGTGTTGCAAGTCCTCCCTCCCTGTTTGGCCTATCAGTGGCTGCAGCATGATAAGCGAGGTTGTCTCGTACTTAAGTATATCTAGTACGATCAATTTCCTCAAAAAACCAAGGCTCATCTAATAGATCATCAAATTCTGTGTTAGAAAAACCACTGCTGCAATTTCCGAACATTATACTAATTGCATAATTTTGATCTGCAGAAATGATTAAATAGTTAAAATATAAAATGCATTTAAACGAATTGCATAATTTCAAAAGCAATAATGTTAAAATATAATGGCGTTTCGCGCCTTGACGCATTTTTAACCTAATCTTATAATTATCACCTGGGGGGTTATTATGACATAGCTATGCCATTCTGTTAACGCTGAGAAAATAGGACGGAGCTATATAATTTCTATAGCTCTGTCCTTTCCGCTCGCCGTAAAATGAACTGCATATCTACGTCATAATAATCCCCCTGTTCATTATGGCAAATGTTTTTATAATTTTTATTAATTATTCTTAATATCGTCGGCTTAGTGCAAGAAGTCATTAACCCACAAAAAGTCAAGTCCGAGAAAAACGGGCCCAAAGTTTTGACTTAGTCAAATGAACATTATTGTTGTAGGTTCGGGTCTAGATTTAAAAATTAAACACAAGTGGTTAGCTTAATATATTTAGTATCAAAACCAATTAAAAACTTTGTACAATAATTCCAAATAACTTTTTTAAAAGCCTAAATATGTAGTTAGTGACTTTTTGTCTTTCTCGCTTTAAGGGAATTTACAATTAGTTATTTTTTATTTTAATCACAATTAAATCGAAAAACACAGTTTTAAACGAAAAATTTGGTTTCATCAGTCTTCATTTATTACCTTAGAAACTTTATGAACATTATTTACTAATTAACAACGCATAAACAGTTTTAAAAACTCTACTTCACAGATATAAACCCAACAAGACCACAACAATAACATGAAATTCTCAAAATGGCGTTATTTGTAACTCCAAACTAAAATAACTAAAAAATGATTTTTTTTTATAGAGGAACTTATAATTATTATATTATAATCCCAGACACTCACAGCAAGCACTACTTACTTACTGTTATAAAACATAAAAACTTCTAAAAGTATTAAAATAAAAAGATCAGCCTTTGATTTTGAACTAATACTGTAAGTAAGAAAAAGAGTTAAAAAACCTAGTCATCCATCTTTTTTACTCTTCGTCTTCTGAGTTTGAAGACATTTCTTCAGGTACATAATCACGACTTTCTTTGGCTGGCAAGTTCTGGTACCAGTAGTGAAGTGAAGTTCCGCGGGTATAATTTTTTCATTGCACATTTTTAGTAAGTCCTTTTTTTAGCTAGAGTGATTGGCAGTTTTTGGTTGTAATCTTTTCTCAAAATGTAAGTGTTATAATTGAAACCCTGTATGGGTTTTTCAAGCTTACGTTTTCGCAGTTGTTTTATTGGGGCCATAGATTGGGATGTATTACTTTTTAATACGTGAAATTCTTTATACTCAGGTTTGAAATCGTATCTGTATAAAACAACATTCGGCCTTTTTTTCTCTAGTCGAAAAGATTTCACTTTAAGCCATCGCAGTTTTTTTCCATTGACATCAATCAATCGATTCTGCATCAAGTTATCTCTCAAGTCGTTTAGGTTCAAAATATCTGTGTGATTCATAACTATCGGTCCGTAAGGTTTTTTCAGGGTTTCATTTTTCTTATTTTTTCTGTTAGATCTTGCTAATCGAATAACATTACAGAAGTCTATCATTCATTGAGTACACTGGCATTAAACGCAATTGGTTCTCAATCGCACTGTGCATGCTATCTACCTCCATATGTGTATGACCAGGCTCTAAATATTTATGTTCTATTACCTCGTGATGAGTTGTCTGAACTAAATACAACTGCAGGCTTAAAAGGAATTGATTACGATTTTGGCCTCCACAGGTGTCAGTGAATATGGAAATTCCTTTTACAGTAGATGGGAGACGTTTTATCCATAGATACAAAGCCGTACCCACCTCATCGCTTCCTTTTTTGCCATCCAGCTCAGACCAGAGGTAACAAAAGCCGTCATTGGGAGTGCGAGCTTCATGAATGGTAGCATTGTACCTACACATTCAATTTGCGTAGGTAATAAAGAATAGAAACAGTTCCATTTGGGATATGAAGTACCTTTTGTAAATCTAAGGTTATTGAATTAAAGCTTTCATCTTCATTAGCACGAATTTTGTCCAATTCTTTGGCTGAGACTTTGTTCTTTTAGTGAAATGTGTAAGTCATATTTTTATTTCCAAGATTCAAGATCGGGTCCGTTTGTATTTTTGATAGAGTTTTGACGATGTTTTTCGGCAATAGTGCGATTCCATTGTAGGGAATGATTCGATGTGTTGTTTTATAAAATCTATATCGTCTTGTTTGGTTTTATTATGAGCAACATGCTTACCACGTTGGTCTTCTCCTTCAAAAAGACCAGAACTGCCGACCTTGGAAAATGTATTGATTATAGGGCCGTTTGAAATACAGAGGGTACTTTTAAAAAAAAAATCACATACCTTGATTTTACCTTCATCATTAGAAAAAAAATATGAACGTGACATGGTTCGTTTTCTAACTGCTTTTACGTAACACCTTTGTGGAGGATTTACTGATATGTTCGCGAGTATAAAATCCTTTTGACCAGGGATTGTAACCGGTTACAAATAAACCGGTATTTATTTAGGTTAAACCGGTTAATAATTTAGGTTACGTTCGAACGAAATGATTTGGGAACGTTATTTCGAAGCGCTCCCTAACCGGTTACTCTGTGTTTCGATACGGGATGAATGACCGCTGTCTCGCGTCGAGGCGTTGCTGGTGGCTGCGCTATCAATCTAATACCAAAGCAAACAAATCCTGTCTCCTTCAACGAGCGGTCATTCACCCCCCACACGGAGGAACCGCTCTCTAACCGGTAAATTGATTTCGTTCCCTGTTTACGCTCCGACATAGAGATACCGGTTAGAGCGGTTCTTGCGAGCGTAACCTTTATTATGGGTTAGGCTCTCAAAGTGCGGCTCTAACCGGTACGGAAAATAAACCGGTTTTCAATCCCTGCTTTTGACGACAGTAGTCTTTTAAGCCCCAATATGTTTGACAATTTTTTTTACGTTCTTCTTCGCTGAAATTTAGTGGGCAGTTAAGCTTGCATTGATAACCTCCCGGCTTGGGGGCTTTTCTTGTAAGAAATCACTAACTTCTCGCGTAACGTCCATCCCCGGTCGCAGCCGCAACGGTATGACTTCGATCACGGTGGCCGAACCCCCGTTACCGCGAGAGCAAGACGTACTCGTAGGTATAAATGAGTTGAAATATGAACTGTTGTGCAAGAATATTTCACTAAAGGTGTTCAAATTCCTACAAGTTATTTGCCAAAAGTCACTAACCATAACTTAATCACGTGAATTACATGTCTTTGGACATAACAAAAATCGATAAATATCATTAATTACTTTAAAAAATCATTCTGATTGCCATTAATGCTGTCTCCTAGTTTTTTTAAACTTTATAAAGTGCTTTAGTTACTTTATACTAAAGTAAAAGTGGTAATGTGCATCCAATGCTCATTTTGTTAAAAATCATTAGAGCATGGTTATAACTTTTATTTTCGTTTTACGGTTTGCTAAAAGTAACTAAATGCATATAATGAATTCTAGCTCAAATACTTTCATAGCTTTATTCATATTATTTTATTTTTTAAAGTTGATAAGTAACAAAAGTGAATATTTAAACAAAATAAAAAGATAAAAAATAACAAATTTGTTTTGCTTAAAGTTAGTAATGGTCTAAAACCAATTTACATCAAATCAACAAGGCAAAAAGTTAAGTTAATGACTTAATGTCATGGGCGTCATGGCTGTAACATCGAAATTATTCAATGTAAAAAAAAATGGATCCGTGCGTTAGAAAGAGTAAGTCGCGGCGAATCCGCCTGTGCTTGTACCTGTACTTAGTGATTTTATGCCATTAGTGACTTCTTGCACTAAGCCGACGATATATAGTATATCAAAAGGCATTATTCCATATGAATGTTATTCAAAAGGTTGATATGCTAAATGAGTACTACTCGTATAAAATGTGACTTGTTATGCTTCAAAAAAACATACATTTTGTTTTTATAATAGAAGTTGGTTATCCATTTCGTAGTTAGTTAAATTAAATTATGCAAAAAGTTTTAATACTGATTTAATCGCACCCCAAAACACGTTAAAGGAAGTCAGTACCACATTACAAATTCAAATTTCCAAGTCACGTTGACATGTAGAAAAATGACAATTTGCCGAAGTAATTACGTCAGACTATTAAGTCTAACTGATAAATAATCAAAGTCAATGTCAAAGGTCTTGACCCTTCAATTAAGGCATAACTAGAATGCATATATGAATGTCTGAAAGCTTTACCACCGGTTCGAAATTTAAAACCTTTGCCTTGAGAGGAATCGGGGCAAGAAACGAAACAAAAAAAAGGTTTGCAGAAAAAGGTTACATCATACATAAATCATATTCCTCGGCTGTACAGTCAAGGACTTTAATTGTTAAGCCACTATGGAACCCTGTCGCATAACGTTGATCACTAATTTTAGCGTTATTTCTTTCATATGGCTTGACACTGTCATTATGACAGGGTTCCATAGTGGCTTAACAATTAAAGTCCTTGACTGTACCACAACTTAAGTGACTACTTACTTTAGAGGGATTTGAATGTCACGCTTATTGACACCATTCGTTAGTTTGCCGGGTAAGGCAGTTCATAGCCTGATCCAGCTTTCAATCAGGTGGCTCATATACAAATTCGTTTTTTTTTTAAATACCGCTCATTTGTTAGAAAATTATTTCTTATAATAATATACTAGTATTACTCATAATATGCAGTATTTTGATTTTTTATACTCATAATACTGTGGGCAAGATTGTATGCATACCTATATTTTTTTTCCGAAGATTATTTTCCTTTTTATACATTTATGTGATAGTATTATTTGTACTCATATAATTAGTAAGGGTAAGGGTTAGCTGGAAGAGATCCCTTAAAGGGTTCGCCTTTGTACATATTTTTATATTAATTGTATTGTTATGGTTTTTCTTTTGTACAATAAAGTGTTTACATACATACATACGTACATAAGTACGTACATACATACATACATACATTAGTAGTAACATTATTAAAAGTGAATGCATTTATCGGAAGGAAGTTTTTATGGACAGATAAAAAAAAACCTCGAACCAACTCTCGTTCTAACCTAACCTATCCGAGTCGGTTCTACCCTGATTCGTCTTGTTCATTCGCTACGAATAAGGAAGTTCTGTCTCCCGTAGGTAATACGATATTAGGGTTCCGTAGTCAAACTAGGAACCCTTATAGTTTCGCCATGTCCGTCCGTCCGTCCGTCCGTCCCCAGTCTAGCTCAGAGACTCATAGTACTAGAAAGCTGTAATTTGGCATGAATGTACATATTAGTCACGCCAACAAAGTGGTAAAATAAAATTTTGAAAACTATTTTTTTTTAATGCACCTCCCCTACACGTAACGTGGGGATGTCATTTTTTTTTCTTGCCTACCCCATAGTGTGGGGTGTCGTTCGATAGGTCTTTCAAAAATATTGCGGGTTTATAACAACAATTTTTCGATTCAGGGATCCGTTTATGAAATATTAAGCTTTAAAGCGCTATTTTTTGTTAGAGTCAAGTGTCCCCCCCACCCTACAGCCAAAACTACAAGTACTAAAAATCTGAAAAAAATCTTCAACGAAAGTGCATATAACGAATTTTAAAGGAAAACTATCACGGCTAAGTAGACATGATTAGTTCCTGAGATACAGGCGACTAAAGTGTTTATACCTACTAAAAATCATCTAAGACAGCGCCAAATAACTTTAAATAGAAAATTGGTTCATACATGTTGATTTTTGAGATAGTTTTTTGTGTTTGTCGTTACGGCTTCGGAACCCTACACTGAGCATGGTCCGACATGCTCTTGCCCGGTTTTTTTTATATATATTTTTGCTCTAACGCGGACTTGCGCGGACCAGAGTTAGCCCTTAACCCAGAGTTAAGCGTCTACTTTTGTACGTGGTTTGCCGCCTAACCTCGGGTTAAGACGCTAACTCTGGTCCACGCAAGTGGGCCCAAGGGAGACAAGATAACCCTAACCTGACCTGCTAATAAGTATTTTCTGCATAGTGAATTTTATATTAATACAGTTTAGGAATAAACACGGGTATCTTTAAAAATGTTTATAACATTAATTTTAATTACGGAAATCGATATATTGCTAAAAAATATAAATTTTAATAATAGTAATAGAAGTACAAAATATTTAATGGATATTATAAATATCAGTAATTCGGAGTTGCGATAGTTATTAACTAAAAAATGATATAAATAATGATCAATAGGATATAAATTTTTATAAAAAAACATTTTCGAACGTAAAATAATTTATTTTGCAATTTTATATTATGTACTTTGGCGCACCCGGCCTGGGGTGTTATTCTCTGAAGACTGCGCCGAGCAAACGCCGAGCGTCCAGTGGCTCCCTCATTACTATCGTGTCTTCTAATTAACTTAAAAATTTCCTTGCAATCAGATGAAGCGTTTTTGTAGTGCAAGTAAAAACACAATTTAAGGGATACGTAATAAACTTTCATAACAATTACCCTTTGAGTAGTCAGCTTAACGGGAAAAGGTGGCCACTTTTTTCCGTTAAGTTAATAACTCGAAGGTGAATTGTTATTAAACAATATGATATACCCTATAAGCTGTGTTTTCATTTGTAGTATACAAACACGTCGTCCAATTTCAAGAAAATACTTTAGTTTATTAGAAATCACAATTAAAGTAATGAGGGCGCCACTGTGCGTACCTACGCTCGGCGCAGTCTTAAAAACAACGATCGGACGTTTGGACGAACGAGCGTAATCGCAGCGGCGAGTTTTAGAAGTCCCGTCAGAGCGAACAAAACACATTAGAGCGCGTGCATTGTCAAATTGTCAGCATAGCTTCTTAGGAGAAAAAAGTCGTGGCTCCGCAACATCCGAGAGTGGACTGGAATAGCGAGCGCATCTGTGGGGCTAGACAAGTTGCCATCGTTCACGAACGCTAGCGTTAGGTGATCACTGGCGACATGTGTTGTCATTGAAAAATGTATGGGAATGACGTAAGTCACGTGATATATCACTCGTTACAACTGACATGCTGAAAACTGATTGTCTAGCCTATTTAATTTTGACAGCGCCAAGTGACGGGTGATCTCCAAAGTGATCGCCTAACGCTAGCGTTCGTGAACGATGGCAACTTGTCTAGCCCCACAGAATTGTTTCGACTCGCTTAGGACAGACATAACAATTCCAGAAGTTAGTAGCCGACCTTCACTAGTTGGAGAGGCACTTGAAGAAGAAGACGCATAGCTTCTGTCGATAAGATCGAACGTATATAAGGGTGCCTAATTTGTGAATGCACGCGCTAAAATGTGTTTTGTTCGCTCGTTCGTCCGACTGTCGAAATGTTTTTGAGAGAATAACTGAACACCCCTGTGCTCAAGTGCCTTCTCCTTGCCATGATAACTTGAATAAATAAATATCGGGGGGAATCAAGTGTCCATCATTGGTCCTTGTCCATTACTGGTTCCGTCACTAATAGAGCTTTGCCCTGCCCGACAGTGAGCAAAAGAGTAGGCTAAATCTAGATGGCTTAGGCGGACTTGCGCGGACCAGAGTTAGCCCTTAACCCAGAGTTAAGCGTCTACTTTTGTACGTGGTTTGCCGCCTAACCTCGGGTTAAGACGCTAACTCTGGTTCACGCAAGTGGGCGTTAGCGCGATACGTTTTGACGACGCGCTGGCCTAGTGGGTAGTGACCCTGCCTACGAAGCTAGCGGTCCTGGGTTCGAATCCCGGTAAGGGCATATATTTGAGTGATGAGCGCGAATATTTTTTCCTGAGACATGGATGTTTTCTATGTATTTAAGTATTTATTTCTCTATACAAGTATTTATATCGTTGTCTAGTACCCATAGTACAAGCCTAGAGCTTAGTTTGGGACTAGGTCAATTGGTGTGAGATTGTCCCCTGATATTTATTATTTATTTATTTAATAAATAAATACAGCACCGTAAAACGGAGTGAGTAGGGATTAAGGCGTGAGTAGGGACACAAATTTAAAATGAAGTATATGCTACTAATTATAAGACTGAAATTATTTCCATTTAATACTTGTTCTTATTTGTAACAAGTTATGAATTATTTTAGCTTGTGTCCCCACTCACCCCGTTTTACGGCACTACACAATTAGTATGGCGTGCGTCAAAGCTCTTACGCCGTTGACCAAGAGTCTTTTATTGCTTAATCCGCGCACCATATTAATTGTCTCTTGCTGTACCAGTTGGCCTACCCAAGATGCTAGCGATGCTACAAGTAGCGTTTCTATTTTCTATCAACTCGAAGTATATGGAGATTTTTTTATCAGAGGCCCTAGCTAAGATTCAAACACTACTAATTTTTTGTCTATCGCTTATAATGTATATGTTTACATTTTCGTGCATTGCGATAAACCAATATGGTCAAATCTGCCCTCCTTATTGCAAACGCAGTACTTGCAAAATGGCGGTTTCGAGATAAACGCGGTAAACATATTTCTTGATATCTACTCAAGAAATCTCTGTTATATCATTTATAAAGTGTAACGTAAAAATAGTAAAAAAATCGAGCTTTCTAGTGATATATATATTTTTTAAATTTTTTGCCTTAGTTGGATAAAATGCTCAGTACTGCATTTTCATCAACTTTCTGGGCTTGCGGGCATTACAGGATCACTAAGAATAAATGCAGTACTTGTGCTTATTACTGCAAAATCACCTAGCATGTGCTCAGTACTGCGTTTATAGTTAGCAATCATTTTCTATTTTCATGGCTTGGTACTAGTTAAAATGTAGGTAAATTTAACTTCTATCAAACATTAAAGCGACTAAGTGACGAAATAAAACAGAATTGAGGTAGTTTTTATTTTTTTTATTAAGCTGAATTATCACAATATATTTTTTATATGTTTCTGCCTCGAGTGTTTGAAGACATTTTGAACAAAATGATCTGAAAAAGAAACACATTTCAAACCGTTGAACCACATAGAATACGATAGGTCTAGCATAAAAGATACAAATATTTATTCACTAACACATACCTAGGTACACACAAACATGCTTACACATGGATCCATACACATGCACACGCATACACACACAGACACACGCACGCACGCACACACACACGCGCACACACGCACACACGCACACGCGCACACACACACACACACACACACACACACACACGCACGCACACACGCACATACTTGCGATGCAATAATAATATCATTCTCATTCCATCGGTTATATTATAAGACGATTGTTTGATTATTTCGATACCCATTGTTTATGCACTTGACTTTATTCACACACACACACGCATTCGCAAAACGCATACCTACACTTATGAAAGTACAAAATGATCACCTTAAATACAATCTTAAATCCGTCAATAAACAATTTTAACTACATTTCGCAAGATGAATGCTACTGCTGATACATTTGTCATCATCATCACAAACAAACACGAATACCTACGAATTAGGGTAGGGGCACCAAAAGATGAACGATTAAGCGACTACACGAACTTAAGACCGTTTATTCTCAGTGAAATTAACAAATTTCACCCTATTTAATTTTTTTATATGGTACAGTATATAGTCTAGATTGAAGATGACTATTATAAAGCCTGTTATTATAACACAGTATTTTTCTAAAAATCGTTGAAACCAAAAATAGGCCGATTTGCCCAAAAGATGAACAGCGTGCCCTAATTCTGAACGGTTTGGACCCAAAAGTTGAACTAACATAATAAAAAACCTAAAACATTATAATTTTAACGAAGTTTCAGATATAACATTATGATGTATGTTTAACATTACGACTAATACCCCGATAAATAAAATATCGAATACCCGGTATTAAAGAAAAATAATATTTTTCTACCCGGTTTTAACTAGGTACCCTATATTATGTCCTCTTCCGAAGAAAAGGTATTTTGGCTCACGTAATTCCAGTCACTGGTTATCTACTGTTCGATTTATCTACCTACTACCGCTGCTCCCTCAGAAACAGTCCAATTAATTTTCTCAAAAACCAAAAGCATTTTAGGGTTAATATTTGGTAAAAATAATATCTTACAATGAGACAAATAAACATGTATACATAAACAGTTCCGTTTCTAGCCAGGGTTTCGTGTCTAGCGGTAAAAACGTAATAAACTGATAAAGACTGTATCGTTTAGTATAAATACATACAAAACCTAGTCTAACTTTTGACATCCGTATTATTTTAAATTACAATGTTGTGAGGTATGACCTGCAGGTGTTTTTTAACCATTTCATCTGATATAATATGGTTAACTTTTGTGTCTTGGAGACTTTATGATGCTTTCAAAATCGTCCCCAAAATATATTTCGGACAAGCCTATTGAGCTCAATTTGAAGTATTTCAGCAACTCCTATAGTATAATTTTAAAATGCAATAGGTTGGTATGCAGCCAAAACATGTGAACTAAGTGTCCCCTTCATGTTTACTCGAATGAGCATCCGCAGAATAAATATGATAGATTTTTACTTTCACACAAAAGCGACTTTTTACGTAATGTTTTGGTTTCCCATCAATATCTGGTGCGAGCGGGAGGAGGGAGACTAACCAAAGGTCTCAGCCAGACCCAAGCACAATGGACAATCGAGGCGTCTAACCATCGGTAAAACACGTCGATAGAAACGCTTCTTAATAGTTATAATAGATGTCAAAGTCGGAGTTGTAATGAGTAATATGCCATATTCTCAAAATGGCCACCGCCCATCGCCATCCATGCCTTTTTTTTATTAAAAATAAATTAAAGAGAATGCTCAGATGTTTTACTTTGGGAATCATGTGTAATTATGGTTTGCGTAGTATGATAATTTTTTTTGGTTACGTTGTCTAGCTCGCAAACAGTAAAATTTATTTTGCTATTTGTCCACTTTCGTTAACATCACTCAGATGGATTCGGTAAATTTTGACTAAACCATATGCCTCAAGTCGAGCCCGCAGGATGAAATGTGTACCTAATAAAAGCACTAATTAAACACATGTACATTTAAATCTAAAAAATACTTTAGGAAAGAAAGACGACTACGTAAAGTTGTATTTATACTTAACGATACAGTCTTTAAACAGAGAAACACAGTTACTTTCATATTTAAAATACCTATTAGTAAACGTTTCTATAAACACTAGTGTTCATAATTACAAAACTATGCCTAAAAGTTGAACGACTGAATTTACTTGATTCAACTTTAGGTCACAGAATTTGTGAAATGAACGAACAAAAACCAGTAAGAGTTCACCTATAGGAATAGAATCCAAAACATGAACTAGTAAATTTAACTCGTTCAGGTATTAGGCACACATTTTATCATTGAACAGTGATAGTTTTCATAGTAATTGAAACTCCGAAATCATTGGATTAGACATCAAAAGTTATGTTCATCTTTTGTTTTAAAAATACAAGAGCATTTAACGATCACTTTAAGTTATAAAGTTTCCATCTGTCATTTCGGGACGATTTATTAAAACGCTTTAAAAAAAGTACGCCTTGCCTAGTAGTTGAACACCGTTCAAGTATTGGCTTGGGTATACATTTTTGAAACCATTACTTGAACGGCATATTATTCGCTAACTAACAAAAAGAATTAAATATCGTATGACTCCATTAAAAGAGTGATTAATCAAGAATACATACCAAGCAAATCCTTCTAAAACTGTCAATTATTGAATTTTATACGTAATTAAAAGCTTAAATTTGGAGTGCGCTGACCTTATCTATTCTCCCATACTAGCGACGTTTTCGGCGGGAAGCTCCAGAACGATAACCGATCACGGCCGCGGCTGTGGCGTAACTGTCAGTTAGTTTGGGTAACGGCGTAGACAAAGAGTTGCTGGTTAAGACAAAAAAAAAACGAACTTTTTAACACAAGTCACGATTTAATTATGTGATTATTTCGATCGACTGTTCAGCTTTTGGGGGGCGTTCATCTTTTGGTGCCCCTACCCTATACACACAATAAAATAGGCAGGACGAAATACACCAATAGGAACAACATAAAATTGACTAATTGAAAATCTTGGCATTACAAACACGTGCCGTTGAAATACGTTAAACGAGTACTAATTACAACATTACAAACCTAAATAAATAAAGACAATGAATAAAACTTACCGAAACACTGGGGCATTGAACAAACAAATTAAAACACCACTCGGAGCCCAGCCACGTCCGACTCCCGTCCGCGAATGACGTCGACGCACCGATTTGCTAGAGCGAAACGCGGCACTATACCGTGCGGCATCGGTACATGCCTAGCTTCCTCTCACTCTTGCTTTTGTTAAATGCAGTACTGTATAATACTGCGTTTAGGTTTAGCATCGCAAGAGTAGGATTTTATTATTTTCGCTACGAGCAAACGCAGTAATGGTGAGTACTGCGTTTAGTTGTAGCGTCGCGAGTGTAGCTGTTTGTTATTCTGGCTACATTCAAATGCAGGAATGGTGAGTACTGCGTTTAGCTGTAGCGTCGCGAGAGTAGCTCTTTGTTATTCTGGCTACATTCAAATGCAGGAATGGTGAGTACTGCGTTTGGCTTTAGTTAGTATTCGTTGCAATAAAGTTATATGCTCAATGAATAAACAGTAAACGTAGCAAGTACTGCATAATCTTCTAGCACCTGCTTATTGCTGCAGATCTTTTTAGCAAAAGTAACATTTAGGTGCAAGTACTGCGTTTAAGGTTAAATAAAAAACATGTTTCTAATAAGAAAAATCTTGTAAATATATTTTTTACATATAGATTATGTCCTTGGGATGCCATTTTTGCTTAAAAGTGAAAATCACAAAAATGTCGATTACTGCAAGTGCAATTATCATGGCAGAAATGTCATGCCATACATTTTGAGTGATAGGAAAGAAAACGTCAGTAGTGTTTGCATCTGGCTAGGGAACGTAAATCCAATGGGTACAATTTGTTTCTTTTCGAAAATCACGAACTTTTTCGTTACCGTTAAACCATCCAACTATGGTCCTAGCCTGCAACAATAGTCCAATTTTCCTCATAACATTATTCTAAAATATGATACCTTACTGCTATTATTGCTACCATACTATTGATACTATTGATACTTCTTCTTCTTCTTCTTCTTCATGTGCCTCTCCGACTAGCGAAGGTTGGCAGTCAGCTCCGAAAACTTTACTCTGTCTCTCGCGAGGCGAAACAGATGGGCAGCACTCGTGACACCAGTCCACTCCCGGAGATTCCTCAGCCATGATTTCTTCCGGCGGCCTACATGTCTTTTGCCAGCGACCTTTCCCATCAGTATCAGTTGTAAGAGGTTGTCAGCTTTGACGACACAACAAATCATGGAAAAGTCGTTATCATTATCATTATTGATACTATTCGGCCTAAAACCGTTCTCTCTAAACTCTAGCTATTTATAGCGGGTGCGTATCTACTCACATACCTTTTTAAGTCCTATTATCGGAAGTCCTAAAATATTTGTCATACCATTTTACATCATAATGATCACTCTTCATACTCTTCGTAATTTTTTTTGTACTAACGATCGGAACTCATAATCATCTGAATTCATAACGCCAATATAGCCAATATAATGAAACCGTACACTTTTCACCATTTCTTAAATTTCTTACGTGTAATAAGGTTAGGCTAGGTTAGGTTAGATTTAAAAAATATCTCAAAAAGTAACGATTCCCAAAAAAGTGCATTATGAATTGCGATAATTATGACTTAAAAAGTATGAAGATAAAAGTATATGAGAAAAAAATTTATGAAGAGTGATTATTATGAATACAAATCGGTAAGAAAACAAAAAATAGGAATAAGAATTTTATGTCAGTCAATATGGACCCATTTATAGCTATAGCTATCATATTTTTTTAATAATTCAATAAGCAAAATTGGGCTATTGTTGCAAACTAGGACCAATAGTTCTATGGTTTTACGGTATCGTCGGTGAAACTGTAGTACTGCGTAAATAACTAATTAAATAAGATGCAAACACACCTTAGCGATCATATCAGTAAGGTACATTATTGCAACTTATAGAATTTGTTAGTTACAGCCCTCTGGGCACCTATTCTTCTGAGTAAAAGCATATTGATTTTGACATGTTTATCATATCGTTAGCGTTACGATAGCTGTTATTTATAAGAAATACTAGCGACCCGCCCTCGCTTCGCTTCGGTTTATTTGAGTTTTCTATAACACACGTACATAAAACAAAATTTATTATACATAAAAACCTTCCTCATGAATCACTCTATCTACTAAAAAAAACCGCATCAAAATCCGTTGCGTAGTTTTAAAGATCTAAGCATACATAGGGACAGACAGCGGGAAGCGACTTTGTTTTATACTATGTAGTGATGTATGCTACCAAATGTAAGACCAATTTTTTTTAAATAATAATATAATCATAATAATAATAACATTCGTTCATAATAACATTTAATGATTTCATTCTCTTTTATTCTTGTTACTGTTGCTTGCTAAAAACACAAAGATAACATGATGTTTTAATATGTTTAGCAATAAACTGAATTGAAAAAGATATAACCCAGTGGATAACCCGCTTACTTACTTTTCCAAGAATCTCTCCGCTGTTTCTAAAAACGGATCAAAGGTGAAAAAAAAGAGGCAGTTTTCGGTAACGTTATATAATAATTAATAATAATTTAGTTTAACAATCATAATGGTCTTTAGTTTTTCATAGTTCGATGGGAGACACCGATAGTTTCTTTGATTATTGGCATGACATCTTTGGCTTTGTCGGTTTTTTGTCCGTCTAGTTTTTTACTTTTTCCAACCGCGTCTTTTTTAATATACGACTTAATGTAAAAATCGAGGAAAAGGTAAATCATTATACCCAAGTTTACGAAAATATCTAGCAACAAAATGTAAGACGGGCGGCATTCCGATATGTATGTCTCGTAGGACACGTGGATACACATAAAACCAAATTGAATCTGAAAAGAAAAAAAAAGTATTTTTATTAAAGCGAATCAAAATTATCTTAACATAATTCAAGGCCTTTTTATAAAGAAAATTATGAATTTTTATTCATATTAAAAATAAAAATAACTGACCAACTGACATATTTACAACGCACATCCTAATCTGCACCTAGAGACTTGAATTGTGAAGCAAATATCGCTCATTGAATACAAAACGGACACATTCCAAAATAATTTGCTCTTGCATTAAAAATCTTATACGAACAGGGTAGTGATTCTGTAAACAACGCCGGTCGTGCGGACTGTCGAGTGAAACCAAGCGGCGAGATTAACAAAACACATTGTAGCGCGTGCATTTTCAATTAAGCAGTCTTATACGTTCGACCCATCGTGCTGCTAAATTGAAAATGCACGCGCTACAATGTGTTTTGTTCGCACTGACGGGACTACTTAATCTCGCCGCTTGGTTTCACTCGACAGTCCGCACGACCGGCGTTGTTTACAGAATCACTACCCAGCTACTAATTTTAAAATGCTATACTGTTTCATTTTGGAATGTGTTCGTTTTGTGTTCAATGAACGATATCTCTTTGGGACTTTAGGGGTCCTCTAAGGGTATGTACGCACTGTCCGGTTAAACCGCTCGCAATCAGAACACGCGTGTAGAAACCGCCAAGATTTACCATTCGACCGGTCGAGTGTCATTAACAAGATAGACGTCGAAGAAATCGTAGTTATTTCAATTAAAAACCGATCTGTATCGAAATCCACAGTCGAGAATTGTACGAGTGTGTACACTGTACAATCTCTTTATTCAATAGCGGGCAACCACAAACGAGCAACCGCAGGGCATCCGCGTAGTGCGCAGCGCTCCGACAAAGACCGGAGTGGTAGTGCGAATAGATAATAACGTAAAATTTTAGGCTTTTGGCTAACGCAGTGCGGCTAACCGGACAGTGCATAAGATTTTTCGAAAACCGACTACCAACGGAAAGTAGGAGCGGGAAACTAATTATTTGTGTTATCGCGTGATACATTTTGGATAAGGCATCCGTCACCTTCTGACAGGTAAATAAGTACACGTGTCAAAAAGTGACGGATGCTTTATCCACAATTGACACGCGATATAGACGCAGCCATACTAGGCCCGCAGGGGCCTAATATGACTGCGTTTATCGCGTGATACATTTTGGATAAGGCATCCATCACCTTCTGACAGGTAAATAAGTACACGTATCAAAAAGTGACAGATAGACGCAGCCATACTAGGCCCGCAGATCATCAACGATCATCGCCGATAGTGTAGCGAGGCCATAATGTACTAACTTTTGCGTGCGACTTCGTCAATTTTTCCTATTTTCCGGGATAAAAAGAAGCCTATGTATTCCCAACTATACATACATACATACATTAAATCACGCCTGTTTCCCAGAGGGGTAGGCAGAGACCACTTCTTTCCACTTGCTACGATCTTCACAAATTTCTTCCGCTTCTTCCACATTCATACATCGAGTCATGCACGCACGTCGGTTTCGGGTACTTAAGATTCGGCCCTTTTCCAGTATTTCACCGATTTGACTCGAAAAAGTACGCCTAGGGCGGCCCCTACCCGTCCACTTCCCTTCCGACCCGTCCATTCACTATCGATGTGTATATCTCTATTCCCAACTATAATATCTATTTAAATCCGTTCAGCATCAAATATGAATTAGTAAAACAAGAAGAAATCGTAACAATAGAAGAAAATTCTCACCAGTTGCATAGACGTGATGTACCTCTTCCACCACAAATATTTCTCCAGGTTGGGGAACACCGACAGTCCGTAGTATGCGTACATAATGATGTGTACAAACGAATTGATGGTCCCGAGGAAGATGACAGAGAAGCTAGGATTGTATTTCAAGGCTGCCCACGTGCTGAGCACCATGAGGGAATGGTGGTAGACGTGGAGGAAAGTGACTTGATTCTGCTTCTTCCGCAACACGAAGAACACCGTATCCAGGAGTTCAGGAATCTTTGCCATTAGATATAAGTAGGTTGCTTCCGTTATCTGAAATTAAATAATAAAATAAAGAAGTTTCGAAGAGGCTCATCGATGTCACGGGAGACCGAAAAGCTGGCAGTTTCCTCGCTCAACGTATAAGTTTAACCATCCAGCGAGGAAATGCTGCCAGCATCTTTGGTACAATGCCGCAGTGGCAATTCTTAGATTTAATGTTTTGGTTAATTTATATATTTAGAGTTAGTTTTATTTAATTTTAGTTTTATTTTTCAGTTATTGTGTTATGGTTGTTGTATTATTTTATGTTGTTTTTCATAAACTTTATAAAATAAAATATTCGAATATAATCTTTCTTCTCCTAAATGTACCTATCATGAACAGTGCTCCAGTGATGAGTAACAATTTAAACGGACAAAAAGGCACTTTCAAAAGATTTAAATTCTAATAGAGATAGGCCCTAAATATTATAATCTTATCTAATTGTCAGGCATTAGCGTTCCATAATAATATGTAATTACTTTTATTGGGATTGTTCGTTAATTGAATACAAAACAGACACAATCGAAAAATAGTCAGTGTTGCATTATAAAATTAGAAGCGCTTGGAATAAGATTTTTAATGGGAGAGCAAATTATTTTGGATTGTGTCCGTTTTGGATTCAATGAACGATTTGACGGGTTACAAAGGGCCCCCTTGGTAGATTACTCTTCCATCGTCAACGTACCAACAAAATCACGTTGAAGCAAGTCACTAACAAATTATAAATTCAAATGTCAACGTCACGTTGACTGTCTAATCATCTAAATCATGCGCCCAGACGTCATTGCTGACGCAATTGTCTATAAATCAATCATAAACGTTTTCTAAGTAACCCTGCATTAACCTTTGAATCCAGATTAAAATTACTCGATTTAAATGCGTAGTCAAGGAAATTGATTGTTTATCAGTTTGACATTATACGTAAATTAGCCGTGTTATACATTTCCCGGCGTGAAATGAAAACACAACTTATACAATACGACTTTTAATGGAAGAACAAATTATTTTGGAATGTGTCCGTTTTGTATTCTATGAGCGAAATAGTCTCTAGAACGAGCTATTCAACAGTAACAAGCGGTTTATGGAAGAGGTACGAACACCCCAGATCTCAAGGGCTAGAATACCCCACTAGACCCCCTAGACCCACCCCCAGACTTTAAGGACTCTCATAATGTCTCAGTTACATGGACTATTATTATTGTATTGATTTATCTTTGGTTAGACTAACCGAGTCATTATAAAGGAGTAAACTAGAATTATTATGTTGTTCTTAACGTGTAGAAAACAACTAAAGCATGTTATTATCATGGCTTATCGGTAACACCACACAACGCAGTATATTTGTAAGTTTCCATAGATCCGCAATACAGACCAATGGTTCTCAAACTCTTTTTGACCCAGGACCATTTTAATTGTTTTGTTTTTAGTTTTGATCACAAGATTCATGAAATTAAAACTTTAATAGTAAACCTTAATTATGTTTACTTTTCCGCTGACGTAATGGTGTTTTCTAATTATTATTTTTTTACTTGCATGTCTATAGGGATGAGTGGAGAGGTAGAGGGATGTGCTTAGCCCAGCAGTAGGACACAAGCACAGGCTGACAACTGCAACTACGTTAGCTAAAATGGGTTAATGATTGTGCGTTTATGAATAATGGGGTACGGTCAACCAATTTGATTTCTAGGCCACTTTGGACTATGTTAAAGTGACGTTGTCAACCAAAACGTAAGAGACTCCCTATGATTTGGTTTACAACATCACGTTGACAAAGTCCATAGTGGCCTAGGAATCAAATTGGTTGACTGTACGTGTATAGTTTAAACAAGTAATAGTTACAATGGAATGATTTAATGGAACTATATTAATTGATTACGTTATTTGCATTCGATTCTACCACGATCCACTTATTTTAGATCAGGAATATGGAGTTTATTTAACACACGATTTTGTCGCAGTTAAAATTAAACATTGAATACAATAAAAAATTTCACTTTAAATGATTATTGACAACTCTTACATTTACATTGTTCAGTACAATTTACGTTATTTAAAAAATAAAAAGTTTTAATTTTACCATTATTTGTTCTAATGTGAAACAAATGAAGTACCTCTGAGGACTACAGTTTGGGAACTACTGATAGAGAGGAAAAATGTTTGCCACATTTACTTAACTGGTTATGAATCGTGACTTTGACATTGAGTTTAATATAATGCACGACAAACCGTTGTTATTAAAAAAAAGGAAATATATGAGTGCTTGAGCACCGAAGGTTCCGCACGTGGTTTTTTTACGCAAACTTTAAACTTAACTCTTAAAAACGCGGTCGGACGAACGAGCGAGTGAATCTCGCAGCGGCGAGTTTAAGTAGTCCCGTCTGAGCGAACAGAACACATTTTAGCGCGTGTATTCTCAATTAGGCAGCCTTATACGTTGGATCTCATCGACAGAAGGGACGGACAAAAATGATCTGTAAAAAACTCACGTTTGCTAACAGGGCCTATTCTATTTTGACTACCCCTTCTTACTTTTATATCGTAATCTTACCTTGGATGATATAGTTTATTCTTATTCGATTATCAGTTAAGAGCTATAATGGAAATAATAAGTAATCATGACCTAGTAGAAGGTCAAAAAGTTTATATGGAAATTAATTATTATAGTACTGACGTGATTGTGACGTCATAAATCTGTAAATTTCCACACACTTAATATTTTCCGATTATAAAAAATCGGCATCAAATACAAGTCTTGTCTTTGAGTTATTCTTGAAGTTGTGTGTTTTTTGTGCAAAATGTTAACAAAAAGCAGTTTTTGACTTTTTAAAAATACCGGTCTCGTATTTATAATAATAGTAACATAGAAAATGGGGTCTTAAATTCCACCATTTTTTTTCTTAACCTAAAATTACGCATCTCCTTGTTCTCTAAGAATACGAGACGGGAGTTAAAGAAAACTTTATGAAGAAAATAAAATTAAGTGAAAATATAAAGTTTAATAGCAATTTTGAAACTAAGTCAAGGCAAGTGAAACCTTAATTTGACCTTAGAGAATACAAAAAAACATATAATAACCTAATTCTACATATATTTGGAATGCTCCGTGCAATCCCAAATCGGACTAAGTAAACCGATTTTTTATGAATATTCATTATTTAGTTGACCGTCATATCCAATACAAGTTAGAAGGTAAACCTAACGGCAAATAGTTACTACTTTAGAAAAAACTCGTATCTGATATTTCGAGATGTATGAGTTTGAACTTAATTCCCTTCTTGTTTAAGTTCAAACTCGTACTTCACTAAATATGAGATACGAGGTTTTTTCAAAGCAATAACGAAATGTTTGTTGACAAGTTTGCAGACTTAAGGAAGAACATTATTTATGTAAAATATGCGTATTAATTTGAGGTCGTGGTTTAGATCAGCCTCTAAACGGTAAAATGGAACTAGTTTCTTTAAAACATTCTTAGTGTTCCATACTAATATAGTAAAAAGGGAACCTTTATGGTGAGACTACGGTGTCATTATCTCTTGTTGTCTATATTATTATGTCACAGCAGTTTTTTTTTTTAATTCGGCATACTTGTTTGCGCTCATCTGTTTTTAGTAAAAACAATATGAAATTATTTTTATTGATTTTTAAAAAAGGGTGTAGAATGGAGGTAGTAAAATATAGTGGTCTCAGCCCAGAATATATGTTTATTCCATTCGGCGTCGAGACCCTTGGTCCGTGGGGTCCTAGCGCTCGGAGCCTCTTCAAAGAAGTTTCGAAGAGGCTCATTGACGTCACGGGAGACCGAAGAGCTGGCAGTTTCCTCGCTCAACGTATAAGTTTAACCATCCAGCGAGGAAATGCTGCCAGCCTCTTTGTTACAATGCCGCAGGGGCCATTCTTAGATTTAATGTTTTAGTTAATTTAAATTATATATTTAGAGTTAGTTTTATTTAATTTTAGTTTTCTTTTTCAGTTACTGTGTTATGGTTGTTGTATAATTTTATGTTGTTTTTCATTAATTAAAATTTATTATAGCAATTGCGTGGTCATATTATTATAAAAAAGTTCAATCTGTAAATTTCAAAACCATTTTCCGTAACGTATTTAAAACATCACATTTAAATATAAAGTACATAACATAACAAAATGAATATTTTATCTACCCTTGATACGGGAGTCCGATTCACACTTGACTTTTTTACTTGTACAGAACTTTGATCACAATTAGAAAAAAAATGGAACCAGGATTGCATTTAGTAGACAAAGATACTAAATCATATGAAATATGAATTTAAATAGAAAAAGAAAAATATGGATAAAAATAATAAAAATTTAAGAATAGGATTCTGACACAGATGTCCATATAAAAGGCGATGTTTCTCTAACCTTGTCGGATTTTAACGATTATTGAATAGCATATATCTATACTAATATTATATAATGATGTATGAATGTGGAAGAAGCGAAAGAAATTTGTCAAGATCGTAGCAAGTGGAAAGAAGTGGTCTCTGCCTACCCCTCTGGGAAACAGGCGTGATTTAATGTATGTATGTATGTATGTAATATTATATAGCTGAAGAGTTTGTTAGTTTGTTTGCATAAACGTACTATTCTTAGGAACTACTGGTCCGATTTTAGAAATCCTTTCAGTGTTAGATAGCCCATTTATCGAGGAAAGCTATAGGCTATTATTATCATACTCACATAAACCGAAGTGAAGCGACGGCGGGTCGCTAATTATAGATATTACTAAAAAACTAGATGAGGTCAAAATAATTTTTTGAAATGCAGCTTTCCGATTCCTACAATAGGAAATAACTGCAAATTAATAAAAAATCCCGGTATAATGGCTTCTCCTTCATTCCGAGCTGGTATAGTGATAGCCCTTATTTGCTTGTAAATAAGGTCAATCAAATTTGCACAGACGTTATCGTTATCGAAAATGTAAAATGTAACACCATCGTTGTGAGTTTATATTAACGCCATATATTTAGTCAGTTTACGAAAATCAATTTTATTTTTAAAAATTGTTAAGCATTTTCTTAATCCCTGGACACAGCAGCAGCCAACATGCAGATGCTACTAACGTTTTACTTTAAGTAAGAGCTTTGACTAGGCTAGGCGCCTAGGGGCCTGTTTATCGAACGCTTGTAACTTGTAGAAATCAATTTCCAACAATGTGTATTAAAAAGTGACTTCCACTTATATTACAAGTTACAAGCTTTTGATAAACAGGCCCCAGGGGGGCTATTGCCTAACGCTCTCGCAATCGCAGTCGGGTTCAAAGTGGGACAATTGTTTTCATTTTGTATACAGACAAGCCTTCGATTTTCAAAATGAAAACGACCGTGATTGCGAGTACGTTAGACATGTTGGTCAATGGTTGCTAATACCATCGAATCAATCGAAGTTTATATCAGTGAAAGGGAAACTTACCTCAATTTCTGATGCTTTGTTGTTCAATAGGCATTGGGAGCTCACTAATCCATACTTATACAATAACTTGATACCCTGAAAAAAAACAACCGTTCACAAAACATTTATTTAAAATTGTAAAGTTCAAAGTTAAACGTTTTAAACCACTTTAAATAAAATTGCTAGACAAGTGATCTCGAAAGAAATTATAGCTTTACTTTTTCTATTACTTGTCGTTTCGATGAATAGGCTCTCGGTAAAAACATATTGCTTTTGACATAATAATAATATCAGTGGACTATGTCACACCAATTGACCTAGTCCCAAGCTAAGCTCTAGGCTTGTACTATGGGTACTAGACAACGATATAAATACTTATATAGAGAAATATATACTTAAATACATAGAAAACATCCATGACTCAGGAACAAATATTTACGCTCATCACACAAATATCTGCCCTTACCGGGATTTGAACCCAGGACCTCTAGCTTCGTAGGCAGGGTCACTACCAACTAGGCTATCGCGTCGTCAACATGTTATCGTATTGTCACCGTTACTAATAGCTGCTATTTAATTATCTACCAACTTTATCATATTTTAATGATCGATGTATATGATTATTGTCTGACTGGACATTATTTATAGGTAAATAAATGTAAATAAAAACTTACAGTGTGAAATACGTATAGAGAATACAGCGATTGTAGTACGTTGTAGACGATCAACACAGTCCTGAGCTGGAAGGCTGGTCGCTTTGCCATGTAAGCTGGACCCAGCTTCAGCACAAATGCCATGTACGCCACCCATATCAATAGGATAGGAACAGGCGTGCCCATCAAAAACCAGTCATTTACGTAGTCGTCTGAAAAGACAACAAATTACTCATTAAATAAGGGGACAATCTAAGACCAATTGATCTAGTCCCAAACTAAGCTCTAGGCTTGTACTATGGGTACTAGACAACGATATAAATACTTATATAGAGAAATATAATACTTAAATACATAGAAAACCTCCATGACTCGGGAACAAATATTTGCGCTCATCACACAAATATCTGCCCTTACTGGGTTTCGAACCCAGGACCACTAGCTTGGTAGGCAGGGTCACTACCCACTAGGCCAGCGCGTCGTCAAAGTTATCTGGTTAATTAACTGTTTTTTGAACCAAAGCCAAATAACAGGAGATACATAACCTCACAGAAAATCACCCTACGACTTTTATAGTCACGGTTAGAAAAGGTTCCTTTGAACCTTAACTGCGTTGAAGTAGTCGAAAAGTGACGAACCTTTTTTTACCGTGACTATACTATGGGTACTTTAAACTCTGAGCATTAAACCAAAATCAAGTGAAAGGGTTTATTTCGTTTAGCCAAAATGTTTTTGGTCAAATGTATCATTTCCCAAATAGGTACTCCCCATCGCAGTTGAGTTATTTTTTATTTAGACACAAGTGTAACCTAACCTAATAGACGTAAGAGGCAGTTTCGAAATAAAATTATATACAATGGTTTTTAGGAAATGAAGATTTTGGAAATTGGGATTGTTCATATTTTTACAATTACTCCAATTCGAAAACTATTTCGAGGCATAGGGGTTTAAAGCTGTTCTGCATTATTAAGTTTTTGGAAATATTTATCTATTTTGGATGTTTCGGCAAAAGTATAACCTTTGTTTGACTTTCGTTTTCGGCTTCCTAGATGTATTTTACGGGTTAGGCGAAAACTGCTTGAAATAGTATGTTTTAATACACTATTTACAATCACTTTTTTTCATTAGATATCATTTAATTGTTGTAATTTATTAGAAAATGCCAATGCCATGACAGACAGCAGTATGTGCAACTGTGTCTGTGTCTGGGGTCACCAGGGTTCAATTTTAGGTCCGTTACTTTTTGGCATAATGGTAAATGACCTTGCTTCGGTTCCTCAGCACTCTAGATGCCTACTTTATGCCGACGACTTAAAACTGATCTACGGTGTGCAGGAACAGTCAGACTGTGTTTCGTTGCAGAAGGACTTAGACCGGGTACATCAGTGGAGTCTCGACAACGGGCTTCTTTTTAATGCAGCCAAGTGTGCCGTGGTCACTTTTAGTCGTGCTCGTAATCCCATTCTCGCGGAGTACTTGTTGGGTGCGGTAGCTATAGCCCGTGTCACCTCTATCCATGATCTGGGCGTCATATTCGATACGCACCTCAACTTCCACGAACACATGAAAGCGCTTGCTAAAAATTGCTATCGGAGGTTGGGGTTTGTTATTCAAAACGCTAGGGATTTTTCAAACACCAGGGCTATAAAAACCCTCTACACCGCTCTAGTCAGAAGCAAACTAGAGGCAGCTTCTGTGGTCTGAAACCCTCACGAGGTATCTTATGTCTTGCTTTTGGAGAAAGTACAGAAGGCGTTCTTGCGGTTTTTGTATAAGAAAACATATGGGTACTATCCTTTTTTGTACCCTATGAAATTCTTGCTCGGCGTCTTAGGGTTTAACTCTCTTGAGGTGAGGCGAAATTATGGACCGCTGACTTTTGCTAGCGGTATATTGCGAGGAGATTCCGATTGTCTGGAACTTGTTATGCTGGTGGTACGTCTTTTCGTCCCCTCCATGACAAAATTCGACTTCCGTGCACGTTGCCGCCACCTACTGGCAGCGCCTGCGTCGCGCACTCTAGCTCACTCCAAGTCTGCCCCTGATTGTGATGTATTTGCCAGTGGATGGAAGGTTGCGTGTATTGAATGTTTGAAGTTATGCGAGAAGAGCATTTCTTCGGTGTAAATAATATCTAAATTGTCTTGTCTTATTATTATGTTTTTATTATTAATTTGATTGTCGTTGTTAATTTATATTTAGTATGTAATTCACAGTGCTGTAGTGTTTAACTGTTATGCTGAGTAATTATTTTAAATAAATAAATAAGTAAATAATCCAAAATTTAAAATAATCACGTCATCCATAAAATGTCTGCTAAACAAATAAAGATATTAAATCAAAACTATTGGGTCAAATACAAAATTAATGAAATAGGTGTCTTAAAACTTCCTATTCTTTCGAATTAAAAAGTAAAAACCGTGAGTTTTTAATCAATCCCAATTAAACATTTGACCAAAAACATTTTGGCATGCTCCCTCCATAAACATACGAAAATGGTTTTTCTTATTTGCCAACATTTGGAGTCAATGATTTTCAACTACATATTCAATAATACAAGGTGTTACAAAAATACCCGTAAAGCCGAAAGGGGGTTAAATGGTACCTTATAATAAGTCCATTTACAATATTTGAGAACCGTACTATCACCGCATGACTTACCGGCAAAAAAAAGAAAACCATTATTGCTTTCATTGATGTGAAAACCCTATTTCAGTAAAATTAAAGAGTAAACTACGCAGATTGTTTATGTACATTTTTACCTAATTCGTGAAACGATTAAGAGACATACTAACAAAATGTACAGAATTCGATTAGATAGATATTACAAGTCGAGTTTTGGAAGATTTTAAAAGACCTAAACTACTTACGAAGAAACCTAAACTAGCACTTACTTTTTCGTAAAGAACGTCAAAATTACAGGAACGGCTCAAAGTGAGCTCTGCCTTGTTCAATGCACAACCTTGCTCGTCGGGATATGGTTTTAAACCCATTTAAGTTGAAAAATTATTAAATTAGTAGGTAGGCCTCTCTGTTAAAATAATCTATGCTAACTCCGGTTCCCTGACATGACAGCTTACTAGGGTTGACAATATTTTAGGCTTTGATAATTTATTAGATTTTTTACGGGGTATTTTGTAACACGTTGTATATCATCGATATACACGGTGATTTTTTTTTGGTGATCAGGAACCATTTTTTCTAATTCAGTTATTATGGCGATCATGTTTAAGTCGCAGTTACATGAAATAAAACGTATTTTTTTTATGTAAAAAATACATTTTTAAAATAATTTTTAATTGAAATTAATTGTCACCCTACTAATTGTTTATAGTCTATGAATAAGTTTACTGACGTAATATCTGTCAAATTTCCCGCCGAAGCGATGGCACTTGACGTATCTACTTCACTTCAATAGGAGTCCATGTATCCAGTGGTGATTGGTTTTAACAATCTCATTAACTTAAATAAATTAAACAGTGAGTTAATTGTTTGAGACATCAACCATTAAATTTTAGTTGCTTATTAATAATTTTCAACTCCTGAGCACCGATAAAAAATCACCGTGTATAAACTTGTTAAAATTTATAATTTTAGTTTTTTCACTGGAATTTTATTTGGATAGGTACTCACTTGCGGCTTTTGAATACCAAGGCACATCGGTAGCATTCTCCATAGTGGCCATTATGACACTTGTTCACTGATCGGCGATCGACTAACCAATGGTCGTCACCGTAGCAGATATATACCGTGTAAACATCAACCTATTTGTAATGTTAATGTCTCACTCGCCGATTAGACAATATTGAGGGTTCTTTCGTGTAATTCCATAAATTTATAACTGTCTATGTTAACCGTTTAGGAAGTGTTTTCTACTTCGGCTGCGCTAAGCTAAATTCAAGTATGTCTAATTTTTTCGATTTTTCTTTTTTTACGCCGTTAGATTCCTATTAATTCGGCGCATAATTCTACATCAAAAAAACCTCATATTTCCTTTTAGTATTAGAGCTATCGTCAAAAGAAGTATTCAAGTATCTTAAATCAGACATTATTATCTATAAGATTTCAAAAAATTACATCGTACGGCCTATTAATATCGGAGATAATCGAATTTAAAGCAAAAAAACGCTTTTTACGCTCTCTTGTAAAATTTGCCAAAATAGACTTACTTGAATTTAGCTTAATGCAGCCGACTTGTATTACGTCATTTTATTTGACATAAAAGTTTGCATGCATTAGGACAATTGTGACGCTAAAAGTTTTCATTCAAAATGCGATTACGTTTCTCTTCCCGTAAACCTTTTTAAATTTTTATGTTTTTTGATTATGTTCTAAATAATTGTTATGAAAATTAAGATTGTAATTTTTTTTATTAACAAACGTATATACAAGTAAGTACGTAAATAAACTTGTTGTTATTATTGTTAACCTTAAGATAATTTTATGCATTATGTCTTTTATGATTAGGATTTAAAAGATTAGGTATTTATAGCAAAAGACGCTGAGGCTAGACGTTATTACAAAATAGTAATTAAAGTAAACGGTATGTCAAAGATTGTGCCGGGCAAAAGAATTATGGCATAATTATTATGACTTTATAGGACAAACGTTGTTATCGATTTCGAAGGACACCTGATACAGTAGGCTGATTAGGTTAATGGATTTATTTGTTACTAGCTTCTGCCCCTGTGGCATGCGGAATTTTCACCCTCTATTTCACCCCCTTAAGGGATGAATGTCGAGAAAAAAAATATCCTATATCCTTTTCCAGGATTCAAACTATCTTCGCACTAAATTGCATTTAAATCGGTTCAGCGGTTTAAGCGTGAAGAGGTAACAGACAGACACACTTTCCCATGTTTTTTAAATAATTTTTTGACCACTTATATCGAAAATTAAACATGTAAAAAATTAAATACACTAACCTATTCATTATTACCTATTCAACTTTAGAAGTAAAAAGTAACTGGGCACTTACAATAATAACATCTTAATGGTTAAATTCTTTCAGTGTGAAATAGTGCTACTTTGTTTATACATGGAAGTAATATAGCGACAAAGTTGTTCGCAGCGTGCGCGGACGCCGCGGGAGTGTAAAAAGGAGCGGCAAAGCCAGCTCGCGCTCATTGATCGAAGAACTTGTTCCTTCTTGCTTTGTTTGGGATATTATCAGTTTGTTTTATTTGAATACAAAATTAAATTAAGAAAACTTCAAACCATTTGACGACGCGCTGGCTTAGTGGGTAGTGACCCTGCCTACGAAGCTAGCGGTCCTGTGTTCAAATCCCGGTAAGGCCAGATATTTGTGTGATGAGCGCGAATATTTGTTCCTGAGTCATGGATATTTTCTATATATTTAAGTATATATTTCTCTATATAAGTAATTATATCGTTGTCTAGTACCCATATTACAAGCCTTGAGCTTAGTTTTGGGACTAGGTCAATTGGTGTGACATTGTCCCCTGATATTTATTTATTTATTTTTATTTATTTTTCTTTTGTTTGTATCGCTAACACGGTAAAACACACAAGCGGCCAACTTGCTATGACTATATCCTTACATCGTACAAACCCTGCAAAAATTACAGATACTGAAAACCGGTCAAGTACGAGTTGGGCTCGCGCACTGAGGGTATTTTTATCTACTACGATTTCGAACAGAGCGGTTGTGTGCGCTGGATGTACTTATTTACATCCTACCCTACATATATTATCAATGCGAAAGGTTATGCGTGCGTGTGTTGGTAAATTATTCGTTAAAATAAAAGTATTGGTTACCTATATACAATTGGGATTGTTCATATTTTTATAATTACTCCAATTCGAAAACCATTTGGAGGAATAGGGTTTTAAAGCCGTTCTGCATTATTAAGTTTTTGAAATATTTATATATTTTGGATATTTCGACAAAAGTATATTTAACCTTTGTTTGACTTTCGTTTTTGGCTTGAAGCCCTCCTAGGTGTAGTATCTTACGGGTTAGCCAAAAACAGCTTGTAACAGTATGTTTTAAAACACTATTACAATCACTTTTTTTCATTGGATATCATTTAATTGTTGTAATTTTCCATAAAATGTCTGCTTAATAAATAAATATATTAAAACAAAACTATTGGGTCACATACAAAATTAATGAAATAGGTGTCTTAAAATTTCCTATTCCTTCGAATGGGAAAGTAAAAATCGTGAGTTATTTTTTTGGTCAATCCCAATTGGGAATAGAGTTTGCTTAATAAACTGCATTAACTTATAGGCTACCTTGAATCACGAAATAAATCAGTGTTCCCGTGGGATGGCCAAATTACTAATAGCCAAAGCTAGTTTAAGTATATATTCGTCTATGTAAGTATTTATATCATTGTTTAGTACTCATATTACAAACCTGGAACTATGTTTGGGACTAGATCAATTGGTGTGACCTAGTCCTCTGATATTTATTTATACTAAAGCAAACTATAAATATCTTTCTGCGTACAAAATTTCCATATTGTGGCTATAATAGTTCCTAAAAAATCTCTATATCCATGACGATAAACAAAGTCGCTTCCCGCTGTCTATCTGTCCCTATGTATGCTTAGATCTTTAAAACTACGCAACGCATTTTGATGCGGTTTTTTTTCATAGATATAATGATTCAAGCGGAAGGTTTTTATGTACTTATAATAAATTCTGTTTTATGTACGGGTATTACAGAAAACTCACAAAATCAGAAGCGAAGCGAGGGTGGGTCGCTAGTTACGTTATAATTTACATGATATAGTAATTTGCATTTAATTTCCTAACACGAGCAGTCAACTATGTAGTTTAGTAGCTGTGTTTGACCGTCATTGCAATATTCCATGGTCAGGGTCGTTATCGTCTTGTGATTTAACTATTATTATTATCCTTTTCCTCATAATTAATTTTCATACTTGGCGGCATTGCATACATAACTAACAAATAACAAACGTACATTATGCAATCTTGTTAAGACTACGACGGTCGGACGGACGGACGAGTGAATGTCCAGCGGGGAGTTAAAGTAGTCCCGTCAGTGCGAACAAAACATATTTTAAAGCGTGCATTTTCAATTTAGCAGCATGGTTTCTGCCGATGGATCGGACGTATAGGCTGCTTAATTGAAAATTCACACGGTAAAATGTGTTTTGTTCCCTAAACTCGCCGCTGCAATTCCGCTGGTTCGTCCGCCAGTCCGTTGTTTTTGAGAGAATAACACCCCTGAGCCGGTATTCTGGACGCTAAAAACCATATCGTATCTTTGATCTGTTATTGTACAGTCAACAGCATAAATAAGTGATAATTTCTGTACCGTATCGCTTTTAATCGTTTCACAATTTTGTATAACATTTCAAACACGACGTTAAAGTGACAACGTACATAAATGATCACTTATTAATGCTGTTGACTGTACTTACTGTCAACGTTTTGACAGCTCTTATTTACTTGACAGTAATGGCAGCTGACGTCAAAACAATACCGTAACAGGTCAAATACGATATAGCTTTTAACGTCGGGAATAGAGGCCTAGTTTGGTTACTGCATTCATATATTTAGACAGACTATGAGTCATATCAATATTCTCAACCTGATAACTTAATTATTTATTGGCCTTACCAGTGATCAAACTTTATACCACTAGCTTCATAAGTTTATAAGTTAAAAAACAAGGTACGCTAACCTGCGGGTCCAATATGGCTGCGTCTTTATCGCGTGTCAACTGTGAATAAAGCATCCGTCACTTTTTGACACGTGTACTTATTTACCTGTCATCCGTCATCTTCTGACACGTAAATAAGTACGAGAGTGACGGATGCTTTATCCACATTTGACACTTGATATAGACGCATCCATACTAGACCCGCTGGTCGACACACTGTTGATTAACACGATGTCAGCGAGGACCTTGTTGATAAGAAATTCCACTTGACCTTGAAAACTGTCGTCTTTGCGGAAGTTGGGTAGATGTCCAGGTTCCACAGCTATTGTGTTTACCCCTTCTCTTTGGACTTTAGATTAGAGATGAAACGGATAGATGTTTAGCTACCGGATACCTAATATCCGGCCAAACTAGATGCTGGATAGCCAGATAATCTTATCACCGGAGTAGCCAACATTCAGCGGGTTTGAGTTCATCAGCGAAGTAACGTAGTGTATTTTAACCCCCACTAAAAAGAGAGGTGAGGTATAAAATACATTCTAATCGGTCAGTATGGGAAAGTCTCAAAAATAAAAGACATACGAAGATCTGTTCATAGGAACCATGTCATGGATTTTAGTATCAAGGAGGTCTGCATTTGTAGATTTAAAAAAAACGTGTACTCAGCTCGGGAATCGAAATCGGACGTTTTGAAAAATAAAACTTACACTATTTCATAAATTGTGTAGGTCTTTAGTAGTAAAGAATACATTTTATTAATTTTAGAAATCATGTTTCATAGTAACATTTAATTTTACTACAGAAGTTCGATCCCCGAGCTAAGTACAGTTTTTTTTTTAAATGTATAAATCAGGGATTGTAACCGGTTACAAATAAACCGGTATTTATTTAGGTTAAACCGGTTAATAATTTTGTAGGTTACGTTCGAACGAAATGATTTGGGAACGTTATTTCGAAGCGCTCCCTAACCGGTTACTCTGTGTTTCGATACGGGATGAATGACCGCTGTCGCGCGTCGAGGCGCTGCTGGTGGCTGCGCTATCAATCTAATACCATAGCAAACCAATCCTGTCTCCTTAAACGAGCGGTCATTCACCCCCCACACGGAGGAACCGCTCTCTAACCGGTAAATTGATTTCGTTCCCTGTTTACGCTCCGACATAGAGATACCGGTTAGAGCGGTTCTTGCGAGCGTAACCTTTATTATGGGTTAGGCTCTCAAAGTGCGGCTCTAACCGGTACGGAAAATAAACCGGTTTTCAATCCCTGGTATAAATGCAATCCTTGTTACTAAAACTGATGACATGATTTCTCAGAACAGATCTCCGTATATCTAATAGTTTAAGACTTTCCCGTACTGACTCATAATGTTACACCCTGTATTGTGTCTGTCTGTCGCATCATCAAATGAATGGACCGATTTGAACACAGTTTTTATTAAAGGAAACTAGTTTAATTGGGATGATTCTTAGCAAGGTTACATGAAAATCGAACCGTTCAAGAGATATCTGTTCTAAACGATGGAGTCGACATTATATAAGAAGTTTTTATGTATCAAATAGTTATTGACTCGATCAATTCTGCCCTCCTAAGGAGAAAGACTCAAGTGATAGAAACATATATAAGGTTAGCTGGAAGAGATCCCTTAAAGGAATAAGTTCGCCTTTGTACATTCTAATTCTGTAAATATTGTATTTGATTTTCTGTTTTTTGTACAATAAACCGATTTGAACACAGTTTTTCTTAAAGGAAACTAGTTTAATCGGGATGATTCTTAGCAAGGTTACATGAAAATCGAACCGTTCAAGAGATATCTGTTCTAAACGATGGAGTCGACATTATATAAGAAGTTTTTATGTATCAAATAGTTATTGACTCGATCAATTCTGCCCTCCTAAGGAGAAAGACTCAAGTGATAGAAACATATATAAGGTTAGCTGGAAGAGATCCCTTAAAGGAATAAGTTCGCCTTTGTACATTCTAATTCTGTAAATATTGTATTTGATTTTCTGTTTTTTGTACAATAAACCGATTTGAACACAGTTTTTCTTAAAGGAAACTAGTTTAATCGGGATGATTCTTAGCAAGGTTACATGAAAATCGGGACGTTCAAGAGATATCTCTTCTAAACGATGGAGTCGACATTATATAAGAAGTTTTTATGTATCAAATACCTAGTTATTGACTCGATCAATTCTGCCCTCTTAAGGAGAAAGGCACAAATGCAATTAATTCATAGAAACATAATATAAGGTTAGCTGGAAGAGATCCCTTAAAGGGATAAGTTCGCCTTTGTACATTCTATAGGCAATTCAGTAAATATTGTATTTGATTTTCTGGGGTTCCCTTCATCTGGCATAATATCGATTGTCCGAAATACATTTCGCATTTTTTTTTTTATGGCATAGAGAAGACAAACGAGCACACAGGCCGCCTGATGGTAAGTGGAAACTGTGACCCATAGACAATCACATTCACAAGACTGCAATGCAATCCTAAGACTGCAAATGCGTTGCCAACCCTGAGGACTAAGATGGAATGCCTCTATGCTAGTCATTTCACCGGCTGTCTTATCCCCATACCGGAACACAACAATGCGAACACTGCTGTTTGGCGGTAGGTTAATGGATAAGACGGTGGTAGCGATCCGGACGGACCCAGCACAAGGTCCTACCACCCGGACCGGGAATGATACTTTAGCATAATAGTATAGGTACTTAGCATAAACTGTCATAACTCATAACAATCATTTGGCAGAATTTTGAATAGCAGAATACTAATATCGCCGACTTTCACTTCGCAGAATTTTATGTAGCACAATATACCTTCCGCCGAATTTATTATGGCATAATTGTTGTACCATAGCATAATAATTTGTAACGAACTGCTACCAGTAAAATAGGTTGGGTTCGGTTAGAAGTTGTACAATAACAGTGCGCGAGCCGAGCGAGCGTAGCGAGCGTGCCGCGGCAGCGGCCGGCGAAGCGCCGCGCCAGGACCGCATTGCAATTGGAGCAGAACTACATAGTATGCCATACGAAATTCGGCGAAACAATTATTCTACCATATGACTATTATTCTTTATTTTTTTTTTATGGCATAGAGAAGGCAAACGAGCACACAGGCCACCTGATGGTAAGTGGAAACTGTGGCATTCGCATTCTAATCAACGTTATGCCAATGTACTATTCTGCCAAAGACAATTGTGCCAAATGACAGTATGCAAAATTATTTATGCCAAAAGTAATTATGCGAAAGGATGATTCTGCCAAGGGTTGCTATGCGAAACGAAATTATGACAGTAAATTTTATGCGACATGAATGTAAACCGATTTTCTGTTTTTTGTACAATAAAGTGTTTACATACATACATACTCGTACATATCAAACTCTTAAAGGTTATAATAAGGTTGGCAGTGCAGTACAATTTATATTGTTATAGTTGATGTGCCTTTTTTCTGTAAGAAGACAGAATTGATTGGTTACAGTTTTTGACTTCTTAATACGGAGAAAATTGTATTTATCCACCACCATTTTCCCCTATGTATGGGTGTATTTGACTTTACTACTACTCCTCAAATGCTGCTTGTTTTGTTGTACAACTTAAAACCTTACCTTAAATTAGTAATTCCTCATTTTTTATAGTTTCACACAAAATAAATAGTGTTTTCAATGCACGACGTCTGTTGTTATTAAACTCGTAACATAAAAACTATGCCTGTACCATGAAACATGGGTGATAGATTCCAAAAAAAATCAATTCACTGTTTTACCTAGTAAAGTTAAATCACGTGTTACTCACTGATAATTAAGTTATTTTTTAAGACGTAGAACAAAAGAACTACTTCTTCATTTGAGGAGTAGTAGAATCGATCATTGTATTTATAGCCAATCAAAATGTACAGTTGGTTTCCTCAATAAATGAAATAAAAAAACACCCAAGGCCAGAGTCACTCTGTATACCCTGTATACTCGTACCTTTGCCCTGCAGTGAGCCACGAAAACAGGCTATTAAAAAAAAAAACCTACTTAGTCTTTTTCAAGAGAAAAACCGTCCTTTCCGAGCAAGTTTGAGAAAATTTTATAACACCCTTCTTAATGCGTAATTTATAAAAAATGCGTATTAAGGTTGTCGTCATCAGTGACCTAGAGTGTCAGGCGTTTAAACACGTTAATTTATTTAAGTTATTTGAAATTCGAATTGTTTCATTAGCAACGTCGTTGTCAAATAATGACATCGATTTATTTTATAAAACAAATAACACAATTACCACGAAAAGCAATACCAAAGAGCAAAATTAATCTATCAAAAGATTTAGGGCAATTCGGACAAGACACCATTACAGCAGAAATAGAAATTCAAAAAATTCAAAATTCAAAATATTTATTCAGTAAATAGGCCACATGAGGGCTCTTTTACACGTCGGTAATATAGGGTGAATCTACCAGCGCTTCGGACGAGACCATCATTGCGGAGAAGAAGCGCCGCAAGAAACTCCAGCAGAAGGTCATAGATGACAGGGTTAAGAGAAGAATTGCAAAAACGTGCAGGCAACGGAGAAGAACACGTGTCTATAAAATAGGTACATCAAAGGTACTCCAAAAATAATAACACTAGAATCAAAAAACTAATAACTACAAATAAGAAATATGAGCTTGTAACATACAACCTGACAGACACCTACGAAAACCTCACAAATTCAACCAAAACAGAAATTTATTTACGTACTTTAGTCTCACTTGGAAAACTGGATGAAATAAGTGTATCATTGAATTACTAGTCTAAAGTACACGTCCTGATGCTAACAGAGGCCAGGGTCAAAGATTAATTGGAAGGTCAAAGACTAAAATTACCAAATTACACACACTATTAAACATGTCTTGTAATTGTTTATGTGCAATAAAGAGTTTACGTACATAAATAGTACATAGTTTAACTACAGGAAGAGTTCACGGGGTGGTGGTGTCTCCATATACATACACAATGACCTGAAACATGACTTTATTAATGATGGAAATCACATCTTGTGGGTGCATCTAGAAAAAAATTCACTGGATATTGGAGCCATATATAAGCAGTCTTCAGCAAATACCAACCGGTTTTTGGAAAATTATGCTAACCACCTAGAAAAAAGAAAAAGAGCTCTCGTCTTTGGGGACTTTAATTTCAATTAACTTGGAAAGGAAAAACCTGTTAAAGAGTAACAAATTATTCTACTTGAAAATGGATTTAAAATTGTAAATAAAATAGATAAAGAACATTGCGCACGTGAAACAGATCACTCAAAGACAATTTTAGACCAATCTCAAGGAAAATACCCTTCAACTTACTATTATAGAATCTGCCTTATCTGATCATAAGCAAATATACTTTGAGGTGAATAGATATCAGCTAGAATGACCAAAACGAGTGCAGTACATGACAATAGACTACGCAAAATTATATAAGACAGTTGAGGGAACAGGTCAGGATGACTTCAACAAAGACTACCAACAATTCGAATTTGAATTAGGTATTTAATGCGATTAACAAAAATAAAATTAAAAACCAAAATCTTGAATTTACCAAAATCTGCCTGGATCAACAAAATTCTTATAAAGTCAATCAACGAAAGAAACATATTGTGGTGCAAATTGAAACAGACACCTCAAGATAGACTACTGAGAGAGGAATACCAACGTCAAAGAAACAAGGTCCTTCAAGATATACAACTAACCAAAAATAAATATTATTATACCAAATTTAATAATTGTAAGAAAAAATCCTTGAAAATGTGGAAACTTATAAACAATCATATCATAAATTGGGTAAGTAAAGTTTTTGGAGGAGATGTAAATTATATTTTTTTTCGATAGTCGTCATCCTTAAGATCATAGAACTGCGGCTCTTTTACTTTTATTTCCTCTAATATTTTAGAAATCTTTTTTTTAGTTATGAAGTTGACATTTGTACACTTCAATGACCGACAAGCTTGTTGCCTTCGTATTTAATGAAATAGAAAAAAAAAACTGTCACTTTTATATCTGTCAACGTCAAATCAAATCAAAGTAAACAAACGGTTTAATTCAAATAAGTAAATTCAAGTAAATCTTTGTAATACTCCATTTCCACAGTCCGTGTGGGATTGCCTGAATTCATTGCGTGGATTGTACAATTCAAAAGTGCTTTCGTGGCTATCAAAAAGCAGAGCAAGAGTCGTCGAAAAAGAAAGAAATCGGTGTCCAAGAAGAAGTGCCAAAGGGTTCGAAAATAAATCTTAGACCAAATATCGTGCAAAGGTCTTAAAGTAAAGCGGCAAAACGAAAGTCCAGAGTTCGTTCTGAGATCGTTAAAAATATTTCTAAAAACACTGATCACATGAAATACAAGCAAACAGAAAATAGCCGTTGTATTGAATCGTTTGTTTACTTTGATTTGGTTTGACAATGACAGATATAGAAGTGTTTTTTTTCTTTTTCATTAAGTACGAAGGCAACAAGCTAGTCAGTCATTGAAGTGTACAAATGTCAACTTCATAACTAAAAAAATATTTCTAAAATATTAGAGGAAATAAAAATAAAAGAGCCGCAATTTCTTGATCTTTAGGATGACGACTATCGATAAAAAATATAATATACATATCTTCCAAAAACTTTACTTAGCCTATTAAGCATCAGCAGTATGCCTACAAAATAAAGTATTCACTAAGGTACAATCACAGACCCCAAGGATACAATTATGTGAAACTTTTAATATTTTTTCTCTAATGTAGGAGCTCACTCGGCTTCTCAGATACCGACACAGTCTTTTGTCCACCAATTAGCGATTAGCTGCTCTAAACCACAGGACCAAAATTTTTAATTTATTAGTCCCACCACCGTGGAGGAAGTAGTTGAAATAGTTAACAATTTAAGAACTAATACTTACATGTAGTGACATCTATTCCACTACATGTGTTAAAATTACTAAGCCCCTAAAAAAATATCTGTAAACTTAACTTACTGTATAAACAAATGTATCAATGATGGGCACTTTCCGGAATCTTTGAAAATGACTAAAATGACACCCATCTTTTAATCAGGAAACAAGATGGATCCCGGAAACTATAGGCCGATATCAGTACTTCCAGTTTTATCCAAAATTGTGGAAAAGATCTTACATAAAAGACTTAGTAACTTCTTAGAGTCAATTAAATTCTTTAATAAACAACAATATGGCTCTCGTCCGAAGGCTTACTTAACTTACACTAGACTTACAGCTAGGGGCATTTCATATGAAGCGGACAAGAAAAAAAAAGTGAGGTTCCCAAATTTGTTTATATTTGGTTTAATTCTTCCTCTAGTAGATGTAAAACCGGATGCTGAATATTTTTTGTATATGATGGTTATTTTAGAAATAATGAGCTTTTAAAAAATTGCCGAAATTAAAATCCCGATTTTTTAAAAGTCGAATATCGAATAAGTAAAATATAAAACTTAATATTAAACTAAGAGTTTTGTATAGAGCTTATAATGGTCTTTACAATAAAGAAATAAATTTTGAAAAATAAAAAAATAATAATGGTCAAAACCGGAAGTAAACATTTCAAAACGATTTTTGAATAACTTTGACCACTTTTTTTTTACTTTTTTTTATCTTAAAATATAGCCTTTAATATGTTTCAAATACAATAGAAGTTTTAGGATGGGATCTCCATTGGTTAAGGAAATTGGTCAATAAATGTACATACATATCGCACTGAGTGCGACGTTACGTATGGTATATGTTAGGTGTTGGGCGTAAAATAACATGTCTTCAGTAAGATTGCAGGTAAATTAAAATGGTAACATAATGAAATAAGAAAGTCAACCATTTTAAAACAGTTTATTTTATAATTTTTACTATTTTACAGTGAGAATCTACTGTAGAACTCGTTCTTTTCACCAAAAGACCGTCGGTTTTTGGAATAAAGGCATGAAACTTTTTTGTTCCTGGAATTGTGCCTGCGGAATCAAACCTGGCTTGCAAAAATATCCTTTGACGTTCGATATCGTCTTTAGAACAGTAGTAAATCGCCGTTTGCTTAAGAGATGATTTTGCCCAGTCATACAATCGCATTGGTGATGTGATTGATCTACTTGGAGGTAACTGTAAACTTGCACGCGTCGCCAAACGTTTCAGATTCCCTCCGAGACCATCGCAGGGCCCTTTACCGTGAGATGTTGCGTGAAAATGTGCCTCTGCATTTATATTAAAATCATCCTTGTAATAAATAAGATTAACGAAGTTAAATCTATTTTTAAAGTGTTGTGAGGCACCATCGGTTATGTATATAATTTTAGATGCATTTATTTCTTTTTCTGAAAGGTGCTTGTGTAGTATTTTTTGGTAAGTATAATAGGTAGCTGTATCATGTTTCAAGTCGTCGGAAATCATGACAATACTCCCGTGTTTTATTTCAGTGCCATCCCTATAGTAAAAAACCGAAGTTAGGAGTGTAGCTTGATCGTTATTCCAATGGAACGATTGGGCAGAATCTTGGACTACAAAACTGTAATTTTCTGCAAAATCACACTGTACGATAATTTCCCCTTTATCAATAGTCTCTTTAAGATGCTTAAAATAAAATGCCTGTTCCTCTGCAATGTAAGCGTGTGGTTTCAAAGTCTCCAGGGCATCACACAAACTATCTACAAAATCATCAGAAGACAATATTTGAGTTGATATTGTGAAACGATCAGTGCCAAGCCATTTTTCAAACCGTACTTCTGTCACTTGATTGTTGTCGAAAACGACGTTCAGATGTTCACGAAGTGCATTTAAACCGGGACAAGATTGACAACACTCATTAGGTGGGGATTTTGTAGTCATTAAATGACACTTTTGTGTTGGATTAGGACACATCATCTGGCGAAGGCAATCCTTATATGTTGATAGTTCCATGGCAGTTCCCGCTGTGAGATTGGCAATAGCTCCACCTTCCAACATTAGCTTCACATTTTGATGGTAAGTACAAACACACACCATATGTGTTCCAGGGTTGCCAGCGAGGATGCATTGTTTCGGTCTCAGGGTAAAAAACTTTGTTAAACCTACTCGAATGTTCGGATACTCTTCTTTGAACTTCTGATATAGTTCGTTAATATTACACATCAGAAGTTGTTTCTGCACGTGGGTTCTTTTGTTGTCATCTAATTTAATAGATATAAAATCTTTTTTCCCTGGCATGATACGACTTATGTCTTCTCGGAGATAAAAACATTTAACCATATTTTCTACCTCAGTTGACAGTTTACGGCTGCTACCACGTGGGTTCGGAGAAGACAATATACCGAACTGGTCAACAAGTAGTTTTGCTTTTTTTGCCTGTCGCCTAGATGTTCCAAACTCTTCCGCTAATTTATTCTCTGTCCATGATTTTGGTGCTATTGTCAATATCATAGTTTTTATGGAAATAGATGTCGAAGGATCATTAAATTTCTCCTTTAACTGCTTTAAAATTTCCTCACTTTCTATGTCTGTATCAGTTTGAGTGGAATTATGTTTAAATTTATCTTCAGGAATAAATGGTTCATCTTGGGTGTTCTGCGAAAGTTCACTCGATGTTTGACTACATTGTACAAGATCTACATTAGCTATTGGAGGCACTGGAGGCGATTCATTTAAAAGTCGTTTCCTACAAGATGCACACACATACACATTTGGTGGACCACCCCACTTTTGCACTAAGCACGTAGACACTTTTCTTAAATTTTTAGTTTTTCGATGATTTACTAAACGAAACGGATTGTTACATCGGTAACCGTACGGAGCCATAATGAAATTGTTAACTGTCGTAAAACGTGCACATGTCACGGCAAGGTCACAGCTACAACTAAAGCATTAGCGGAAAATCAAAATGGCGTGGCGTCATACTGCCATCTCATTCTTGCATAAGCAACTAGTTCTTCTTACTGCTAAAAGATGGCGGTATTCGCGTTTAGTTATCATAGTTATTCAAATACCTGTAGTAATAAAAAATGTTTAAAAGCTTTAAATACAATCTATAAGATAATATATGTGAATACGGTAACGCCTTAGCTCATATATCGCCCAACACCTGACGTACACCATACGTAACGTCGCACTCAGTGCGATATGTATGTACATTAATTGGATTATTTCCTTAACCAATGGAGATCCCATCCTAAAACTTCTTGTGTATTTTATACATACTAGAGGCTATATTTAAAGGTAAAAAAAAATTAAAAAAAAGTGGTCAAAGTTATTCAAAAATCGTTTTGAAATGTTTACTTCCGGTTTTGATCATTATTATTTTTTTATTTTTCAAAATTGATTTCTTTATTGTAAAGACCATTATAAACTCTATACAAAACTCTTAGATTAATATTAAATTTTATATTTTACTTATTCGATATTAGACTTTTAAAAAATCGGGATTTCAATTAGGGCAATTTTTTAAAAGCTCATAATTTCTAAAATAACCATCATATATAAAAAATATTCAGTGTCCTGTTTTACATCTACTAGAGGAAGAATTAAACCAAATATAAACAAATTTGGGAACCTCACTTTTTTTTTCCTGTCCGCTTCATATGAAATGCCCCTATACTGTTAATTTAGTGACAAACATAAAAAATAATATTGATTTATTTGTCAATGCATTCATTGCATTCATTGATTTGAAAAAGGCATTTGATACCGTAAGCCACGATATAAAATATTTAGATCATATCTTACAAACAGATGTCAAGTAGTGAGAATAGATGGACACCAAAGTCATGAGCAATTAATAAATTGCGGGGTTCCCCAAGGATCAATTTTAGGTCCCTTTTTGTTCCTTCATCAACAATATACAAGAAATAGGCCTTGAGGGAGATATCACACTATATGCCGATGATACGAGTCCTTTCTATTTTGGAAGTTCAATGGAGTCAATTGTTAACCAAGCACAACATGATTTAGATCTGTTACATAACTGGCTGCACTCAAACTTACTCACGATAAATATAGCTAAAACGAATTATATTATCTTTGCAGCAAAAAACGAAAAAATGGCATTGATGATAAACTGACATGGAAACCCTATATAGGAAATACGCTCCAAACATATCTTTAACAGGCGCACTAGGTTCGCGGTATTATAACGATGCCTCCCAACGAAAGTACAATATACCATTTATAATTGCTTAGTTAAATCACTCATAGAATATTTAACTGAAGTTTGGGGATTGGCAGCTAAATCGAATCTAAAATTACTACAAACTGCGCAAAACAAAATTATAAAAACACTTTTCGGATACAAATATCTAACTCCAACTACTAAAATCTACAAGGAAACTTAGTTACTTAATTTGAAACAGCTTTATATATGTACATAATACGTGTATATTCGAAAAAATATGACAATAGACATCACTCAAACAATGACATAACGTTCACGAAAAGAACACAGGTTCAGAAACGTGTCACTAGACAGGCTGATAATTTATTATTAAGGATGCATAGGACAAAAACTTACGGCAAAAAATGAATTATGTACGAGGGAGAGGGACATAAAAGAGACGAAAACACTAAACTCGTTTAAAAACTAAGCCATTACGTAACAAGGGATTTTTCAAGACATAAGTATTACTTCATTAAATCATTCATAGTCTTTGTATATTTATATAATGTATATAGCGTTATATACATATACACAATTATACAATAAAATTTCTTAATACATATTTATCTACAAATATTTTTTACTAACTAGGTGTACGTAACTGCTCTTCGTAAGCACTAAGTCGCAGCCTTAGCAAACAACTACATGTTAAGTTTTTCAAAAATCCTAAACTTCATTTTTTTTTTACTAATGTTAACCATTTAACTATATACCTGCTAAGTTCAGAATATACTTACAGTAGAACCCGCTTAATACGATCACGTTTAATACGATTTCCCGCATAATACGCCATTTTCTGCCGGTCCCAGCAACTTAAGGCCTGTTTTCATACATTTTTTTCACGGTTAATACGACTCGCGTCCCGCTTAATACGTCTTCTAAAAACCATAATACCAAGTTATGTACGCGGGTGAAAAAGAGCATATCGTACTAAGGGACGCGATTCTAGCGACACCTCCGCCTGTCCAGGTAAGTTTGTGTGTTGTGACGACTAAACGATCGGCTAATTGGTGGGTACTTACACTTAAATTTCATTCACTCGTTACCGCTGCACGCTGCGGTTTGTGTGGCTGTGGTTTGATTTGTTTGACGAAGAAAAATCACAAACTAAAAATCAGGTACAAAATGCTCAGGCGTTGTCAGTTGTAGCAGATTTAAGACGCTATAATATAATATATGGGTAATAGCGAAGAAGCGATCCATAAATTAAATTATATTGAAAAATATCTTGTTATGAAAAATGCATCCAAATCGTTACGTCAATCTAAAATAAATAATTACCTATTTTAAGTAACACAATTGTTATTAATATACACTTTTACATAATATATTTTTTTGTATCTTCCATTTAAAATAAACAAATTACATGTAAATGTGTGTACATGAAATATTACTAGTTTTATTTTCACGTTTATTAATACAATTTCCCGTTTAAGACACTCTTTTTGCTAGGTCCCCTCAGAATCGTCTTAAGCGGGTTCTACTGTATTTATCTTTTTAATTTACGTTAACCTGCTAACAAAAAGCATAGCTTGGTTTAGCTTAATTTAACCGTTTGAATTATATTCTACCTACGCTAAAGCTAAAATAAGTACGCATTGTTTACGATTTAAACTTATATTTTCTTTCAAGTGAATTGTATTCTTTTTAGAAAATAAATATCTTAAGCCGTAAATAAATAAATAATTGTAAAAGAAAACTTGAGATGACAGCAAGTTTAGAATAGTTGCAGTTTTAATGCAATAAGATATTAACAAGATAAAGTGGAAAGCGACAGATCGAAGGTATTAGGTAAAGATAGTCATAAAAAATATAGGTACTTTAGCACTGGCAACTTTTTATAGAATTTTCATGGTCTAAAAAAATGTTTATGTTTTAAATGTAAATCATGACGTATGACCGACACACCGAATTGCTAATTGGTATTAACTAAGCATTCATTAAAAATTTAAAAGTCAATGTTGTTTTTTATAAAAACATTTACTGAAGTCTTTTTAATGTTTCACAAAGTTCAATAACATGTTTACAACCTGTTTTTACGACGTGTAATAAAGCCCTCATGTGGCCAAATTAACTAAATAAATATTTTGAATTTTTTGTACAGTCACCGTCATAAACAAGTGATGATTTCTGTACCTTGTCGCTTTTAATCGTTTGACGCTTTCGTATGACATTTCAAACACGACGTTAAAGTGACAAGGTTCATAAATGATAACTTATTTATGCCGGTGACTGTACACATTGTCAGATTTTTTCGCAAAGACAAGACTTAACAGCAGCGAAATACATAAAATTATAGGAATATTAAAACACATCACTATTCCTTGCGCAAGTGGTTTAGGATAAACTAAAAGTAAAGGTTTCCTTATAAGAGTTCTAAGTTTTGTTCCACGCATAGAAGAATTATTTCATAGGAATATGATATTTCTCTCTCTCTCTAATAAAAAGTGGAATTTTGCCCTTATCCTACCGAAACTGTCCGATTACATGTGTTCTTGCTATAGTAACGTCTTCAATAACGAAAAACCCTTTATCAGCATAATGCGTACCTACCTCTACATTATTATTTTATAGCCGACCAAATGAAATTTTCACACTTAAATAGTAGGTACTCGATATTTAATAAATGCCTTATCCATCTTGTACTTTTGTCACCGTATTGCATCCATCGTCCGCCCATTAATTATTATATACCTAATACTGCAAATTTATTGTAGGTATACTTGCTGTATTTACTATGCATATACAGTGTGAGTCAATCAATGGCTGCGTCTAAATCGCGTGTCAACTGTGGATAGAGCATACGTCACTTTTTGACACGTGTACTTATTTACGTGTCAGAAGGTGACGGATGCCTTATCCAAAATTTATAACGCGATAAACGCAGCCATATTAGACCCCCTTTCAGAGAATTTCACGACAGCGAAATCTATTGAAAGAAAACATTTCTATATTTTTAGAAATATAAATTTTGATAAAAAGGTATCTTGCCGGAGTCAGGGAAATATCAATAAGTGGTCAATGATTTATAAGTATTTGTCAAAAGCTTTCGACAAATTCATAGAAAATCTGGTTGCCGGCTTAGAAAGTACCATTCCATGTCTTCCATGGAACTCGTAAGAGGCGACTAAGGGAATAAGGACTTGTAGTATTGTTAAGCGATCGGCTTGCAATCTGTCACTAATACGCTGGTAAACATCTTAGCTTGTCTGTGCATCATGTGGTTATAGAATGGGATTGAAAACCTGAACGTACGAATATTAAGATATTCACACACAATGAACCAATGAGCTTTGCAATAGCAAAATGTTCTTTTCAATTAGCCTTTGTTTCTAAACTTGTTGGTTTTTGTGTATGATCTAAAATTCATCCCTTTATAATACTCTGAGTAATGCTATGTATTATAATAATTTATTTTGCAATAAATCCTAGAAGGTTATTTTGTGGAATTATCTTTAAAAGCGAATAAAAGGCATCCATTTAATTTCAAAAATGGTTTTTAAATAAACTTCTCACAGCTAATTAATATTATTTATTACCTTTACATACTTTTACTTTTTAAAATCTGAAAGGAAGTGTCGTTAGCTGATTCCTCGGTTTTGCGACTGACGTCCATATTTGTTGATGTATCTGCCCTGCTACTATGACCTTCATAGTCTTTCTTCGTGTAGGCCTTAAGGTAGAAACTCGTGAAGAGATGTATCATAAAAAGAATGTTGCCTAAAACAATAACTAACAAAATGTTGGACGGACGACATTTTGATATAAAACTTGCAGTAGCGACATGGGTCAAGATCAGCAGGAATTGGATCTGTAAGAAAAAATCAGAGTTATTTAAAAAACCTCGAAAAGGCAATACGAAAACGATGACATGTTCGAAAAATGAAAATATTTCCAAGTTATTCAATATCTGACCAAGGCTACGACTTTGTTTTTCATAAGCGATACCTTATTTATTAAGCAATATGCAGAAAGATACATTTATGTTCCGGAAATATCCTAACCTTTGTACTGTTTGCAATAATTTTATTCTACTGATATTTTAACATGACGTTTTTGAAAGAAACAAAAAAAAAACGGTTACATTTTTATCATGCAAAGGTTACATGACATGTTTGAATTCTGTAATGTGCATTTTCCATTATTTTTTAATTTCATAAATTAAATAATGAGCTCTTACCAGCTGAAATATGGTGATATACTTCTTCCACCACAGATACTTCTTAAGGCTAGGAAAGGCCGATAGCCCATAGTATGTATACATAATGATGTGTACCAACGAGTTGAACGTTCCAATAAAGAAGAATCCATAATTCGGGTCATACTTGACCATCAGCCAGGCTAGTATCAAGACCATAGTGTGGTGGTACACGTGTAGAAAAGATACTTGGTCATTTTTCTTTCTAAGTACGAAGAACACAGTATCTAAAAGTTCAGAAATTTTTGCTAGGAGATACAAGTATATGCACCGTGCAACCTGAAATTTCAAAGAGGAATTAACACTTTGTTTCTAGTCAAGTAAATCACAATAATTTTGACAATAGGTTAACAGTTAGAATAATAATAAGGACAATGATAAATAATATCACGCTAAGAGAAGAGAATCTTCAAAAAGGCATTTGGCATCTACCTATATGTAGACATAGAAGCGAAATAGCTGCATCTCTAGAAATAGTAGTGTATGTGATAGGTGATTACAGTCTTATACATAACTTTATCTACGATCATTATGGTAAGTTATCTCCAACATGTAAGAAACCTTTATCTGTGGTTCTCCTGTATCTTAATACACCGTGGGAACGAGGAATCCGACAAACTTTAACCATCGATTCTAGAGCCAATTTGTAGTATAAATAATGTGAGTCTTAGTAAATAATGCTTTAGGTATAGGTGACAAAGTTCAAATTAAATTAACTATGGAATATTTTTTTAATAATAAATATCTTGGAAATTATGCGTTATTGGACTACATGTTATATCACATTATATACTACAAATTGGCTCTAGAATCGTTGGTTAAAGTTTGTCGGATTCCTCGTTCCCACGGTGTATACCTGTATCTTAATTTTCGCAACCACATCGATAACCGATACTTTAATGGCACGGAATATTTTAATGTTAACATTAAAATAGGTGTAGCGACATATACAGGTTTCTTAATATAAGTAAGGGGAAGTTATATGGATGTATGTACATAAAATATATTAACCTCCTCTTAAACCACATAACGGATTGGATTGATGGAGTTTTCACCATCAATACTTACATAACTTTTCACAGAAAGTAAATCCTAGTCTATGTACGGGTGTTACAGCAAACTCACAAAGACCAAAGCGAAGCGAGGGCATTACGCTAGTGTTTAATGTCTAAATCTTACTAATGTATAGTAATTTAAACATGTTTTTGAACTTACTGCTGTATGTGTAACTTTGTTGTCTGTCACGCAATCTGAACGAAATACACCGTAGTGAAAAAGAAGAGAAAATCCCTGGAACAAAGAACATAGTTTTTTTAATAGTGTAAGTATAGCCCAAAGACTCTAATTAATATGAGTACAGGGTACTTTTGGACCAAACGAGCGTAATTTTTACCCGATTGCCGAAGGGAGGATAATGCGTTTATCAGCCTATATACCTCTATGCATGTATGTATATGTATATGTTTTTTTCCTTTGTGGCGCTCTAGAAACAGCGCGTGGGCCGATTTTAATGTTGTTTATGTCAATCGATTTGTTTTAATCTTCTGAGTGTCACTGAAGATATATGATAGTAATCGAAATTTAATATTGGTGGCAACCTGACCACTTCAAAAAGAAAAATTGAAGGTCGACAAACTATGGAAAGTAGGGTTTCATTGAAAAGGTGTTTAAAAATGATTTTTAAGTTACTTTCATAATTTTTCATTTTTAATGATCATTTAGAATTTATATCGATTGAAATTTGGCCAGCAAAAGTCAAGTTTTTTAAATTTTGTTTTTTGTTATTTGAGTTGTGAGTCGAACAGGAGTTTTGTATGAAACTGTATGTAGACGAAATTACATGACTCACAACTCAAAAAATTATGCTCATTTGACTTCACCCTTAGATCGATAATCGTTTGAACGTAGGTAGCTCGTTCTCAGAAAAACTAAACACTGGACCGTTGTATGTAATAAACACCAGCATACAAAAATAGTCCTAGAATATTTCACAGTTTTTCAAGTTATTAATTTTAAATAAGAACAAAAACGAAATTAATAAATTCACTTATCAAAAATGTCTAAGGCTCAAAAATATCAATATAACGTTTGTTATTTTTGATACTTGGACATTTTTTGTATTGCCACCTATGATTCGCTAACGTCAGGTTTAAGGAAGGTACACGATATTCCATAATACAGATCTATCTTTTTATCTGATGGCCCAGACAAGATGCACTAAGCTAGCTAGCGTTTCTCTTCGTCTAGTTTTTAAACCAATCGCGTCACTGGTAGACGACGTGAAACGAAAAGTCACGTGATGTGCCAGCGATGCGATTGGTTTAAAAACTAAACGAATAGAAACGATAGCGTAATACATCTTGTCTGGGCCCTCTGGACATTTTTGATGTGTGTATACTCACCCGCACAGTTAAGTAGGTAGAATAAAGTACTTGTAGAGCGTTGTAGAGCATTATCGTCGTCCTGAGTCGGAAGGCTGGTCGGCTCTCCATCATCGCCGGGCCCAGTTTCGTTACGAATGACAAATACGCCACCAATATCGTCAGCACCAGACTTGGCTTGTCCATCAGGAACCACTCATCGACGAAATCGGCTGGAGATAAGGAGAAGAATTTATCTGGATACTATATTTTTATTTAAAATTATTAGAAATGGTGGTTTTACCGAATAGCCGAATACCGAATTCTATTCGGTTTAACCTTTACCGAACCAGATATTTGGTCGAATTATTCGGTTTACTAATTCATTGTTTTATTGGTGTAAACAGGTTCTAACATGTACGCTACGTATCGCTGCTGGCTAGATGACGAGCGAGCCGTACCTACCGCCCGCAACCCGCGCACAATGCGCTGTCACTATACTTCAAAACATCGCACGATTGCTTTATTTTATTAGCTTTATTCAACACATACTTCATAAGATTTCTTTGACTTATAAAAAATAAGATAAATGTTGCACAAGAAGTTTTGTCTTAGTTATACCGTGTCGTGTAGCCAAAAAACTATAAATACTCGAACCGAATATTTTCGGCACCAAAACCAAATAATTCGGCCGAATAAAAATATTGAAAAAGATGCCGAATACGCCGAATAAGGTCCGACCGAGACTGCTTTTTTAATCTCGGCCGAGACCGAGACCGAGACCGAGAATAAAATAAATTCTCGGCCGAGACCGAGACCGAGACCGAGACACGGAAAAATTGGTATTTTTCTTTATTTGCGTTTTTTTAACAAACAAAAAAACCCCCGTTAATAATGAAAAAAGGTTTTATTATGGTTTTAACAAACTTAATAATCAAAATTGAAAAGAACAATATTGTACGACAAAAAAAGCAATTTTTCGGCATTGTACCCTGTCAAACTATGCCGTCTTTCGTCGTACAATTGTCCAGCTCGACTGAACAGCTGTTCACTGGCAACACTTGTTGGTGGTGCTGACAAGAATTTGTTGGCTGCAGGGCGTAATATTTTATATGGCGATGAATGCCAATATTCAAAAATATTAACATTGCGCTGTAGCCTTGGTTCTCGAAGAAAGCTGTCCAGTGCCAATTCCTGTAGTGCCTTTGTGTCACTGCTTGTATTCATAGGCTCGTCCTCAGAATCTATCGAATCATGAACTGCCCACAAAGTCATTGCCTTGAGAGCTCATCATTAAATTTGTTGAAGTAGCTCCCTGCATCTCTGTGATCTCTGTCTCCTGAGATTCCAAATTTAAATTTGTATTAAGCAATTCAAATATTTTAATTTTGGCTGCATTTATTTCATTTTCGGTCAAATATTTGGTTTTAAATCTTGGATCTATGAGTGTTGCTGTAATTAAAGGCCAACAACTTTTCAAGAATGCGAACCGCAGATTTAAAAACAATAAGTAAATTTTACTTACCTAATTTGCCTTCTTCTTTAAATATTAACGCATCAACAAATACAACAACCAACATCAACATAAAATAATGAATTAAACTACAGCTTTGCACAGTATAAAGTCTCGTAAATCAAATTATTTTCTTAACTCGTTTTCGAAAATAAATAATGAACGAGTTGTCACTTGTTTGAGTGTATCGGCGGTAAAGTCACTTCGCTCGACACGAGCCCGGGCGGGGCGACCAATCAAAATCGAAATAAAAGATCGCGCCACCGCGGTAAACCGCGCGCCAAAATTTAAATCGATTGCCGCGGTGTCTCGGCCGCGGCCGAGAATCTCGGCCGTTTTGGGCCGAGACCGAGACCGAGATCTCGGCACGATTTTTGGCCGAGATTTGCCGAGACCGAGACCGAGACCGAGATCTCGGTCGGACCTTAACGCCGAATACCGAATACGAAACGAATATTCAGCGCATCTCTAGTTTTTACATTATTAATTACTTCAGAGTTTATTTTAGCCAGGAAACCCAGTTTAGGTAAAAGCAAAAATATAATTACTAAGAAGTCTAAACAAAAAAAAAACAAGCTGAAGTATCGTCCTTTCTAGAGTTTAAAATATTGAAACTTATGTTTGTTCTATTTCAATAGTGTTATACACGGTGGGGACTGTAACTAGAGCAAAAATTAAAAATGTACATTCTTCTCCTCAAACTACGCAACATTTGTTTGACGACTTTGAAAAAATAATTGCGGTTTGAATTTTATTACATTTTAAAGTTAATTTGAACACGCAATGTACTATGAAATTGATTATGTCTGCAGGGTGACTAGACTGACAGGCGATGTCAATTAAACGGAGTTTTAAGTACATTGAAAGTACTATTTACTTTGTTTGAAAAAATAACAATCTAAAAACTTTATGATTTTAAAAAGTTGCTAAACAAAAGTTGTCTAGTTTGAGGAGTAGAATCTGCGTTTTAATTTTTTGCTTTAGTTTCAGGCCCCACCCTGTATATAGTTCACCCAGTCGAAGACTCGAGCAGAAGATAGTTGATAAAAAACTATAAAACACTAACCTGCCCCCTTGAAATACCAAGGGGTTTTCAGAACTTCAATTTCCATAGTACTTGTTATTGTTCACTTGTTATTACTGCAGCGGAATTATAAATGCGTTAAAAATGCGATAATTACTATATAAGCACTATATTTCATTTAAAATTAAATATATGCAACGAATAATAAATGGACACTGTTACACATAAAACAGCCAACGGATTTTGATTCAATAAAATTAACTGACTTTTATTCACTTCTGTAATTTTATGATGTAGTTGGCAAATGAGAACATAGGCCGCCTTATTGAAACTGGGATCTATCATAAGATATTAGCATTCTTAAGACTACGATCTTCAGACTAAAACTTGACCATTATTTAGTATATTATGTATCTATAGTGTTGTTTCAGGATTTAGTCTATAATAATACCTAAATTGACCCTCGCGTGATTTTACAACAAAATTATAAAAGCGCTGAAAATAAAACGTTTTCTCCAATATGTTCCGTACTGTCCATCTACCTTATTATTTATTGCAAAAACAGTCCGCGAAGTTATAGGAAAATAAAACGTAAAATTAAAAAAAGGAACAAATTCTGTCGTAAAGCAGCGCGTAGCGGTCAGGAAATATGTATAAAATGTCATTACATCACATACTTTTTAAAGCCATAATATGGTTTTAAAAAGTAAAAAGCTGTTTCGTATTGGTTTCCGTAATGGCAATAATTAATTAATTTAATGTAATTTTGGGCAATATTATTTCCCTACTTTATAAGGGAAATCAACTCAAAAGAGCCAAATACTCGTACGTAGGTACCCGCAGGTAATCTGTGTTGTAAAACACGTCGTCCAGCCGGCCGTTGGGTTCCCTACTTTTTATACAACCCTTAAAAGTGATCCAAGTTCAAAAATATTTGAAAGATGAAAATAAGTATGCATTTGGCTGTTTTTGCATAACGCTATCCAAATTAAATACTGATGACCCGTATTTTTAATGAGGTCACCTCAATGATTTTTATGCAGTGTTGTATATGTATATACTCGTATGTAAACACTTTTTTGTACAAAAGAAAAACCAAACAATACAATTAATTATAAAATAAGATGTATAAAGCCATGACATACGAGTATACATGATGTGCTGCAGCACTTGTTGCTACAACGTTGGATTTCAAGTAACACCCTGAATCAATATTTATTTCATATTATTGAACGTTCCAAAGTTAAACAACAAAGTTTTTTTTCCATACTTTATGAATTACTAGCTGTTGCACGCGACTCCGTCCACGCAGAAAAGTAAAACATAGCCTATGTCACTCAGGGTGAATGTAGCACTCCAATGGCGAAAGATTTTTTTGAAATCTTCTCAGTAGTTTTTGAGTTTATTCACTACAAACATACACACACAGACATTCACATTTACAAGACTGCAATGCAATCCTAAGACTGCAAATGCGTTGCCCTGACCCAACCCTGAGGACTAAGGTGGAATGCCTCTAAGCTAGTCATTTCACCGACTGTCTTATCCCCAAACCGGAACACAACAATGCGAACACTGCTGTTTGGCGGTAGGTTAATGGATAAGATGGTGGTAGCGATCCGGACGGACCCTGCACAAGGTCCTACCACCCGCAAAATATTATATAGATGCATTCAATGTTGGTGTACTTAGATGTAGATTTATAGGGGCTTTGGCATTACATCCTTGTCAACCCAGGCTCCAAAATTTACCTTATCAACTAAATTACTATATTGAGTAAACTAAAAAAACACTCTAGAAGTAGCCTAAGACGACGAAGAAGTTAATGAATACAGGTTCAATGACGTAGTTAGGACCTTTTTATAGATGCCTACACGAAAGTACGTCGGTATAAAAACCTTATGATTAACATGTACTGTGTCAAACTTATCTCTATAAATAATCTGCTACGATAACCTGACTACGATTAAAGTTTTATTTACGTGGAGAGAATCGATTACAAGTTGTGCATAGTAAAACAATCAATCAGTGTGGATGACCTGCGTCAAAATGCTTGGATGAAAATGCAAGAAAAAAAAAGATTTTTTGTATGTGTCATAAATACATGAAAATTAAAAAAAGTCTACGATGGACACAACCTTACCTTAGTTGGTCATAAATTGAAATCAAAATTGACCAATGTGCCAGTGACAACTAGCTAGCAGGGCGCAAAATCACAATAAATCCAGGGAAAGGGATGAAGCACACGTAACTTCAAACTTAAATTTTCAAAGTAAGGCCTTAGGCTCCCTATGTTTTTCCATAACGTTTGTTATCATAATTATAACTTGACATAATTTTTATCGACATATTTTCTCTTGACATAATGTTTTAAATCATAATAATTGTTTGTCCTAATGATAATCTTGTGCTTTTAAATGATTACCATAACGTTTGTAATCCTAATTTCACTTGCTATGTACGTTCTTGCTCCTTATTATTATTTAAAACATATTCAAGCATTATGTGCGCCAATTTCATCCCTACCAAATTGTTCAGGTGTAAGCGCCTGTTGATATTGTGAATTAATACAACGGTACGAACAATATTGATTTACATGTTAACCAGGCATTGATTTGGTTACTTTACCCGACTGAGGCAGAAGTAAGGAATGCAAATAACCGGTTATAACCGGTTTTAATCGGTTATTTTCATATAAAAGCGGTCAATAGCCGGTTAAATTGCATTCCCTAGTCAGTGACCTCAAGCAAATTGGTGTTTGTTAATAATATGTTTTATTGCTTAAAACAAATATTTCGCTTGGAAAAGAGTGATAGGTCCACCACATAGAACGGGATCTCTTGCTTCAAGGATCTTCTTAAAAAAACCAATCTAGCTTGTCATTTTTTTTAATATATAACTCAAATAAACTCTTAAAAGTATAACACTCTGTATGTACGCTTAGTTAGATCATTCAAACTACGCTACGGATTTTTATGCGGTTTTTATAGGATAGAGAGATTGGAGAGGAGTGATTTAATGTATAAATAAATTCTAGTTTGTGTACTCACATAAACCGAAGCAATAGGGATAAATAAAAACAATGACACATAATAAATCATACCCGTTACAAATATTAACAGGTTTAACTATGATTTAAGGTTCATAAACTCTTTGACTGGACTCTATTCCTATCTATAATCCCAAGAAGGGGTAGGCAGAGCTACCAGAATTAAATACCTTTAACTCAAAAAACTTGTTGAAAATTAATTCTGTAACCACATTTTGCACAATAAGGGCAAGATTTTTACCAGCGCATTAGTGACAGGTTGTAAGCCCATCGCCTAACAGTACTACAAGCCTTTATTCCCTTAGCCGCCTCTTACGACATCCACGGGAAGCCATGGAATGGCGTTTTTTTAACCCGGTAACCACATACTCACAACTCCACGTAGTCCAAAGAAAATGTTTATTTTGATTTATTATTTATTATTTAGTTGGCAACCAGATTAGTCCTGAAATATATAAGTACTTACCAACTTATTGAGGGTGGTGAATTTAAATAACGGTTTAGAATTACTTTTATTGTTTCTTAATATTTTATAAAACATGTCTCTAAATTATTTGTAATCAATTTTTTCCTTGAATATTCAGTACTTTCTAGTTGAAATTAATACAATTCATCGTATATTTTTTTTACATATTTTCTAACCGAAGCGGAGTTACTAAATTTTAAGTCATAAAATACAATAAAATAGCTGCGAATCGGTTATAAGTAGTATCTAATATGGTTTCTATATAGATACCTAAGACGATATTGGCCAAAGAAATTATGGCAAAACTTGAGAGTTGTAAAATGGTATTATAATATACAATAATACTCTATATTCGGGAACGTAAACTCGATATAAAATTTAAAAGAAACAGTGTAGAAAAAAAACAAGAAGTCGGTATTAAAAAGCATCAAATTCTGAAAAACATGATGAAATATGTATATTTGTGCCAAAATATAAGTTAATAAGCAACCCCGTGGTTTGAAGTAGCAAACTACGTTTTTTAGCACTCCTTAAAACCTCTGTTTCGTTGTTACGATTATTTTATTCGTATCGACGGTCGATATCTGTACTTTTAACAGAAGTTATGACTAGAGAATGCAAATAACCGGTTATAAGCGGTTTTGGCCGGTTATTTTCATACAAAAATGATGAATAACCGGTAAATTGCATTCTCTAGTTCTGACTCTCCGCAGACGAAGTCGCGGGCGGAAATCTAGTTAAGTTCTAATAATAAAACTTAGGATATTAAACCTTATTAAAATAAGTTTCAAAAAATATTTTTAAATTCGTAAATAGCTTTTTTTTAATTGCGTTTACAGAAAATATAGAATTTTATTTTGAATTCGTTTTTTTTTTAATCCTATCAAATCACAATCAAATATATTAACTTTTAAGAGTATGCAAGGACCTAAAAATATCTGGTCATGCATTAACGAGTGTACACACAAACAGAAAATAACAGAGTAAAACCGATGCAGAAACAAATTTAAGGTCACACACAAAGACAAACCTTTCCCACATGTTTCAAAATAGTAACTAATAATTTAGACAGGTTATACAGCGCTTTAGTGCCAAAAATATTTAAACATACAATGTTATGTAATTTCATACTATGTGTGACATATTAAATTATGACAGTTATCAAAAATCAAATAAAAAAAAAATCAAATCAAAATACTTTTATTTCGGACAACGAGATCCATATCGGGTTAGTTAAAAATTATAATTACAATTACAATTACAAATGCGATTTTACGACACATACCAAACACAAAAACACTAAAAGTAATTTAAAAATTTAAAAATTATTCTACTTAAAACTTACAATCTAAATTTGATTTTACTAGTCTGATTAGACCCGCTACTGAGGGACCATCAAACCTGCCCGCAATCATCTTCAGGATGCTGTTACTGCTACCCCTCACTCTACCTAGGAGTTATGTTATACACCTTTATTTTTCAAAACGCGAGACGTCCTGAGTACATTTTCAGTGAATTTACCATCAACAGAATCTAAACTAGTTTGTATAGTCAACTTTCCACTGTTAACAACTACACTATCCTTCTTAGTATAAGACTGCACATAAAAATAACTAAACAGGCAGATCATAAGAAACGAGTTTACGAAAAAGAAACCCAACATAACGTACGACGGAGGACATTCTGATATGTAGCTGGCAGCACCGACATGAAGTATCAGTAGCACGAATTGGACCTGTAAAAAAGAAAAAGTATATTGGTACAAACTTATAATAAATAATCAAATTTCTTGATAGTACCCACCGAGTACTGAAGGTGATAAATCTATTAATTAGAGAAACACATACTTGAAAAACATCAAACAAGACTCACAAACAAACACTCAAAGACAAACAAGGAAAATATTACTTATCTATCTTTCTCGTTTTATGTGAGATGTCTGTAACACTTGAGGGCCCAGACAAGATACACTACGCTAGCTAGCGTTTCTCTTCGTTTAGTTTTTAAACCAATCGCGTCACTGGTAGATGACGTGATACGAAAAGTCACGTGATGTCCCAGTGATGCGATTGGTTTAAAAACTAAACGAAGAGAAACGCTAGCTAGCTTAGTGCATCTTGTCTGGGCCCTCTGTGCACAAACCAGAATTTATTTTACAATATACATACCTTCCTCTTGACTCATTTTGTCTAGAGTACGACCAATGAGACGTGATAAAGAATGTAAACCAACTGACCGTAACTGAGTTATGCTATTGCGATAGCGAGCGATTATTATATTTGTCCTTATTTCTCGTACCCAACAATTCTTCAGTTGGTCGATGATGACTTTCGTTGCGTGATTCGTGGTACAGGAAAGCTGTCATTACAGAAGTTGTCAACGATAGAGGCGCCATTTTGTGAAATGTTTTCCTGTTTGGATTAAGTTTGAAGTGCCCTACTTTTAAAAGCTTGTTACGTAACTGCTTAAAAAAAGGAGTGTCAATGTTTTCAGGCTTTATGTATGTATGTAAGGACGATTCTTTATTCTACCATAACTATTAAACGCCTTCGCCGATTTAGATGTGTATGGTATAATAGGCGTGACACATTTTGGATAAGGCATCCGAAACCTTCTGACATGTAAATAAGTACCTACACGTGTCAAAAATTGATGGATGCTTTCCACAGTTGACACGCAATATAAACGCAGCCATACTAGGACCACAGGTGACATATGATACCTAAACTGTTAAAGTTGGAATAACAATAATGGCTAAAATTTCGATTATTAACATAAGTAGCTATAACGACGACAGTATAAAAAATTCTGCCGGGTTTTTAATTTACATTATTTATCTCGTTTCGTTGGCTTTACTTCATTGATGAAAGCCGAAATAGAATCCGTTGCGTACTTTGAAAGATGTTATCCTATTTACAGAAGGTGGGAAGCGACTTAGTTTTACACAAAGTAATAAAGATGCTAAAGTGCGTTTGTTTGTTTTTTTATAAATTTTACCGACACATTTATCCCAAAAATTAGACAGGTCCCGACCTACGAAGGCAAAGGCTTTATACTTTTTTTTTAATCACAGTGATATACAGATGTAGTGAATAATCCATTCGCATCGTTTTTGGTCGAATAACTTCGTATTTATCTTGCTTTCTCAGTTGGCTTATTGATGGGTAGGTACTGAAGCTAATTGAGAAAGTTAGATACCTAAATACGAACTAATCCGACATAAAACGATGGGAAAGGATTATTCACTACATCTGTACCTCACACATCACAAATATTTCTCATAGCTTCCTAGCTATACCGAAAGTCCATAGTATGCATACATGATCACGAGAACCTCCTTAGTGCACGTGATCATGTATGGAAGAAATGAACAAATAACCAGAGCCCGTAATTCTCGTAACATTTTTGAGCTGTCATAGAGATTTCTCGTTTATCGACTTCACATTATGTATATCGATAAATACGCCATACAATATTTAAAATATGGTTACGAGTAGAAGTAAACAACGGGAGTCTTATAGCGAATGAGCGATATCATCGAGAACCTTTGGATACTGACTTTGATTATGAAAGGAATAAAATAAAAATATTTTATGGTTCCTTATAAATATTGTGGATTTTTTATGCCTTTCAAATATTTTTCGAAAGGAATTTCCACAAGAAATACTATCGATTGTTTTCATTACAAATCTCTATTTCGCATTTTCAACTATTCAAAAGTTATCTTAAAGTGATCCCTCTTTAGCGATAAGACCACCTGTGGTTTACCTCTACTTATAATCTTCTATTATATGTTGTGCTCTATATTGTATCGATAAAATATGTATATCGGAAGTCGATAAACGAGAATATGCCAACTCAAAAATGCTACGATAATTCCACGCGCTTCAAATAACTGAAGAAAAAATATTCTTACCAGCTGCATCACCGTGATGTACTTCTTCCACCACAAATATTTCTCCAGGCTGGGGAAGGCCGACAGTCCGTAGTAAGCATACATGACCACGTGCACCAAGGAGTTTAAAGTACCAATCAAGAAAATACTGTAAGTCGCTTCATATTTCAGGGTCGCCCAAGAAACTAGCATCATCAGCCAGTGGTGATACACGTGGAGGAAAGTCACTTGGTTCTCCTTTTTCCTCAGTATAAAGAAGACCGTATCCAAAAGTTCAGATACCTTGCCCAAAAGATATAAGTAGATTGCTGATGTTATCTGCAAAGTAGCGTAATACTTGAACAAAACAGGAATATTCTTAGCAACTCCACAATACAGAAATTTGTCATAATTATTCCATTAGATACACATTCCAAAACAAAAACTACATACATACATACATTAAATCACGCCTATGTCCCAGAGGGGTAGGCAGATACCACTTCTTTCCACTTGCTACGATCTTGACTTTCTTTCGCTTCTTCCACATTCATACATCGAGTCATGCACGCACGTCGGTTTCGGGTACTTAAGATTCGGCCCTTTTCCAGTATTTCTGCGATTTGACTCGAAAAAGTACACCTAGGGCGGCCCCTTCCGACCCGTCCACTCACTTACGATCTGTATATCTCTTTCGTCAATCTTCTTTCATCCATCCTTTCCAAATGACCGAACCGAACAAAAACTACATGACGTTATGGAAAAGGCTCAGAACTCAACAATAATAATTTTGAGACTGGGGTCTCGCGCCTCCCAACGTGTTAATAGGGCTTAAAGGCATACATCACGTTCAAAAACGATCAATGATAAATGACCAGTCCAGTCTTTCAAAAATATCACTTTCATTGATTCAAAAACCTTTACAAGTTCAAAATCTTTTATTATTTACTTACTGCTTTCCTTAACTTATTGTCTTCTGTCACACATTTTGAGGTCAAGATCCCTTGTTGAAACATTATAGAAAACCCCTGAAATGATTAATATAATTATATAATAATTATGATGAGCATCAGTTGAGCGTCCAGTGGCGCCCTCATTACTATAATTGTTTTCTAATTAACTAAAGAATGTCCTTGCAATCAGATGATATTTTTGTAGCGCTAGTAAAAACACAATTTGTGGGTTACGTAACAAACTTTAATAACTATTACCCTTTGAGTGGTCAGATTAACGGGAAAAGGTGGCCACTTTTTTCCGTTAAGTTGATAACTCGAAGGTGAATTGTTATTAAACTATGTGATATACTCTATAAGTTGTGTTTTCATTTGTAGTACAAAAACTTTCCGACGAATTTCAAGAAAATACGTTAGTTTATTAGAAAACACAATAATAGGAATGAGGGCGCCACTGTACATCCGGCGTACGCTCGGCGTAGTCTAAGCAGTTCTTATTTTACCTAAAAATTTAGGTATTTCGCTTTTTACAAGTTGGAAAATAAGCGGTTCTTCATACATGTTGTTTGTTTTGTGACTAGACAATAAAACAAGTGTCAGGATGGCACCATACCTCTAAGATTATTGGAAAAATTATAACGACCACATACCTAAGCAACATGTTTCAAAAACTGTTCATTTTCCCTTTTCAAAGGATCGTCCATACTGATGTTCAAAATACGCAGAAGCATCGTAAACGCAGTAATATTACTTACTTGGTGAGCATTTCTCTTTTTTTTGCCACTGTTAGTGACATCTCCAGATGATCAAAAAAAAGGACAGGTATGTAGAGAACATCGAACTATGCAATAATTAAATAATATTGTAATGTGTCCCAAAATATTTTGTATGGAAAGTTCCTTTTGTGTTACCAAAAATATATGAATATCGATAACACAAAAGGAACTTTCCATACAAATATTTTGGGACATATTACAATATTATTTAATTATTGCATAGTTCGATGTTATCTACCTACCTACCTGTCCTTTTTTTTGAAAATCTGGAGATGTCACTAACAGTGGCAAAAAAAAAGAGAAATGCTTTGGTGTGGATAATATTATGCGTTGCAAATGTTACGCATAGTCACGTCACTACGTTTACAGTAATTCCGCATGTTTCGAGCACCGGTGTGGTTGATCCTTAAAGAAATAACTTGTTTAAGTTCGTTCAGACAAGGTGTTCCTTCCGTCGTTGGATACCATATTCGCAAAACATGACATTCGCAAATCATCATAGTACTAAGCATGACATGACATTAGCAAAACTTAACTATTATTAAGACATGAATTAGACAGTGTCAACGGAGCTCCTATTTCTGGGTAGTTTAAATATATAAATCTAACATAACCTATTAAACCTGCCTAATGATTTTATAACAAAACCAGACTATTTGTAAATATAATGTTTTGCGAATATCGTGTTTTGCTAGCATGATGTTATGCGTATAATGATGTTTTGCGAGTATGATGTTATGCGTATATGATGTTTTGCTAGTATGATCTTTTGCGAATGTCATATTCTGTAGAGTAACCGGACTATTTCTCCCGATTATTTTGTTGAAAATCTTACTATCCGCGCCAAATAGCCGGAGTACAGGACTTGGACTGCATTATAGACTATCAGCGTAGTTTTGAGTTGATAAGCTGGTCGGTTCTCCATAAAAGCTGGACCAATTTTCTTCACAAAGGCTAAGTAAGCCACCGATATTGTTAGAATCGGGAACGGTGAACCCATTAGGAACCATTCATCGACCGATTCTGCTGCAAAGAAAACACATTGCAATTAATAATAGATAATTGTTCAACAAGGTAAGGTGCGTTGGGGTAAGTTCGTAAATGGGGTAAGATCGTATTTATTAAATATATTCCAAATTAGTAGTTATTTTTCTAATCTGGCAACAAAGCGTGAGACGCCAATTTGTCTTGCCCCGCGTCCCAGTCCACGTTGGTCGTTCCGACGCATCAGTTGTGTGTTATGCAATATAGTGGAAGTGTCGTTTTTTCGGATAATTTACGAGATCCGGATTAACCCCATGCAACTTTTCGCTGGCTTTTTCGGTGATTATTAGCTATTTTTGCAAATAATAAATGTTTAAGTAATCTAGGTATGTGGTGTCTTTTGATATATCTGTTTAAAATAGGCTAAAAAGGCTTGTAAGCTGAGATCCGGTCTTTCCCCATGCAGATATTAATAGGTGAAGTTCGGACTAAATATATCCGATCTTAAACTGGAATGAAAATGCATGTGGTTGTCAAACTTTAGTTTAACCCGAACTTTAACCTCCGATTTTTCGTGGTGTTGCAATCTAATGCAGCTGAGCTCGTTAATAAACATGTTACTTAGCAAGAAGAACTTTTTTATATACTTTATTTTAGTCTACTTAAAAATATATTTTCCAAAGAGCACAATTTTAAAGCCAAAAATATATTATTTAAAGGGTGACTTTTAATTAGTTGCTGATAGGATAGGATATGCATCGTGATAACAAACCACTTTCCCGAAGGAATATGGGTATTGTATGTTTATTTTAATGTCTAAAGACAAATAATTGGTCTCAATAGCCTAATTAGTAATATAAATACGCAGTTTAATAAAAGTTTGATTAGCAATCAATTGTAAGGTTTTATTTATGCATACATATATTCCAACACATAATCTATCCAATCCTCAATCTGCTTATAGATTAATAATTTGACTGAATGAAAAGCTTATCAGGATCAGGAACATTTCGAACACGTAAGTTTGAGAGCCACAGCAATTTGAGACTTGGTCTAATGGGGTAAGATCGGACGTCCGATACAAAAAAAATTAAAAATTGTCTATTCCAGGTGATTTATTTAACAATATAAATATTTCCAAAGATCATCTTGAAGGACGTATAAGAACGGATATTTTCTTTCTATGAACTTTGTGTTCTAAGCCACTATGGTGATTTTAGAAGGTAGTCCGGTCTTTACCCGTGTTCGTCCGATATTTCCCCGAATTTTAAAATTTTATTCGTATTTTTGACACCCAATAAATAGTAGTTGTCTTGTTTATATTTAAATAAAATACATTTTTATCTATAGCTTATTTAATAATGATCAATCTTCACTTTAATTTATTCTGCTAACTAGCGTAATTCTCGAGAAAAAATATTTTGGCCATCATCTTCCAAATACACTTAAAATCCGTCCGAACATACCCCAACGCACCTAAAACAAGCCATAACGACACGAGATGTTTAGCCACGACGCAAACATCACACAGGCCACCTGATGGTAAGTGGAAACTGTGACCCATAGACATTCGCATTCACAAGACTGTAATGCACTCCTAAGACTGCAAATGCGTTGCCAACCCTGAGGACTAAGATGGAAACAGCCTGTGAAATGACTAGCATAGAGGCAATGCTAGTCATTTCACAGGCTGTTTTATCCCTTAACCGGAACACAACAATGCGGACACTGCTGTTTGGCGGTAGGTTAATGGATAAGATGGTGGTAGCGATCCGGACGGACCCTGCACAAGGTCCTACCACCAGCAAAACGACGAGCTGAGCGAAGGTTCAACAGATTCAAACTTGAAAACTATTTTTAAAATAGGTAATTGGATCATGCATGATATAATGAATTCGTCCCTAATATAATTAAATAGTATTCGTAATCATTAATCTCGTTTCATGAATTTTTTTTAATTTTTGCACAGTTGTCATTTTGAGGATTATTTCCACGTCTTCGTCTACTAATCAAGACGATTTTGACGCGCCCAAACACAACGGGTTTATCATGTGTAATTTAGAAGTTCCTATGGCCACCCTGTGTCATCATCATCAGATCAGCTCGATGGTACTATATTATTGTATTGTCATCAGAACTTAAGGTGTATGCGAATTTTCAGCTACATCAGAAACCGGGAAGTGGGTCAAATTTAACTTGCAATATTTGACCCTTACATACATACCTATATAAGTACATACATTGCAAGTTAAATAAAAGCTTGTAAAATAGAGTTGACTAAGGGCTGTATTATTAACTGTTGGCTGAGATGCCGGTTACGTCAACGTAAACGTTAAACCGTAGAAAACTGACATAAATGAATGAATGATCGAGACGCCATTACGGTAGAAGTCAGTTCATTAATACTGCCATCCTAAACCAATAAGCAGTATCTTAAATTCAATCACCAAAGCATATTCAATTCAATATCGTTAATGATAAGGTTGATATAACTACAGGAGGTTTATCTTAGTTACTTCGTTTTTGCTTAGGATGGCAGGATACGACTCTGGACTTGACAGAAGCGCATGGAGCTAACCTCATGTGCTTCTGTTTAGACCACCAGAGTAAATACTCTCTCGCATGTGATATTTCTACCATTACGTTGTCTATACAAAGCGACGACGCGATAGCCTAGTGAGCCCTAGTGGGTAGTGACCCTGCCTACGAAGCTAGCGGGCCTGGGTTCAAATCCCGGTAAGGGCAGATATTAGTGTGATGAGCGCGAATATTTGTTCATGAGTCATGGATGTTTTCTATGTATTTAAGTATATATTTATCTATATAAGTATTTATATCGTTGTTTGGTACCCATAGTACGGTCAGGAGCGTTAATTTGGGACCCATTTCAAGAAAAATATGCTTGAAGTCGTCAATGTCATTAGAGATGTCAAGTCATTTGTAACTTTTAAGAAACTCAACGTTATTGTTTGTAGAATGTCAGATTGACTTTGGACCTAAGGTGGGTACCAAATTAAATCTCGTGACTGTACAAGCCTAGAGCTTAGTTTGGGACTAGGTCAATAGGTGTGACATAGTCCCCTGATATTATTATTATTATTATACAATAAAATAGTATAAAACAAAGTCGCTTCCCGCTGTCTGTCCCTATGTATGCTTAGATCTTTAAAACTACGCAACGGATTTTGATGCGGTTTTTTTTAGTAGATAGAGTGATTCAAGAGGAAGGTTTTTATGTATAATAAATTTTGTTTTATGTACGTGTTATATAGAAAACTCAAATAAACCGAAGCGAAGCGAGGGCGGGTCGCTAGTTATACAATAAAATGTCAAAAGCTGTTCAATTTTACCGAGTAGAATAGAGCCTCTGATCTATCGTATTATATTAAACCTTACGAACGCAAAAAGTAGCCCGAAATGGGTATGGTTATAGAATTGACAACATTTCATTTTGGTGACACCTGCAAATTATTATACGAATCGAAAGGGTTTTGCCTCCTGAACACGGCAAAATATTTATTTAGATTTATTTTTCTTGATTTACAAAATTACAAGTAAGTTAAAAAAAAAACGAGTTTTACCAATACTATGCCTGAATAGATATCATACCATTGCCTTTTTCACGAGAAAAAAAGCTGTCATACTTCAAATTTGACGTTGACGCTTTTGACAGATGGATAGATTAGAGAATTATCGGTTGACATGATACTTTTTTATATACAGATTGGACTAACGTAATAATATGTCCATTGTGTCGTAGAAATTAAGTTACGCCCTTTTAGAATAAGTACATCTTAATAAATGAATAATAAAATAATTATTCATTCTAGAGAAAATTTTAAACTATTAGTGTCTTCCTCCTTCCAAACAGTATCTATAAAACGAATAAAATTAAAGTCTTGAAAATATGAAATCTTGTCAATTGTTACTAGTAGATGTACGTTAATTTGTTACTATTATTTGAGTAGCACCAGCTCACATCTTAAAGGCACAAAACAGTTTAAAATTCAAGGCTTTGCTATGAATAAAACCTACTTCTTATCATGTTCAAGAAATAAATGTACTGAAAAGACGATCTCGCAAAATGCTAGAAGTGACATTATAATATGTAGTCATAGTCATAGTCATAATATACTTTACTGCCTTATGTTGTATTTACAAAGATGTTGTAAAAAATTAAATGTTCTAACATAAACCAAATGCAATTACATAATTATGTTTAAATGTGAAGAATTATGGTTACCAATATTATTACACGCTAAAATTATTTTAAGTCATAACATTTTGACATCCAAAACTTCTACTGTATGGGTGTGTTATACTTGATATTGGTTTAATTATTTATTTGTTACATAATTTGCGCCCCCCCCCCCCTCCCCCCTTTACCTAAGTAAATTTTGCATGGTAGTAATTTTATGATTATATTTCATACATTATCTCATAAATGGTTATACCAACCGTACTTTAGATGAAATTTACTTTGTGTTAATTATAGTAAATATGCATTATACTTAAAGTATGTTATAATATTAATAGATCAAATAACCATTATTAAAATGAAAATTATAAGCATCATATTTAAATATAGTAAATGTTATTTATTTATAATCAGGGGCAATGTCACACCAATTGACCTAGTCCCAAACTAAGCTCAAGGCTTGTACTATGGGTACTAGACAACGATATAAATACTTATATAGAGAAATATAATACTTAAATAGGAACATAGAAAATATCTATGACTAAGAAACAAATATTTGCCCTTACCGGGATTTGAACCCAGGAACGCTAGCTTAAATAATTAATTTAATAATTACATCAAATGAGTGTTATAGTGCCTGATATTAAAAGAAATATTTTGATATCGATCGTAACTCAGCCTATACATATGTATATACTCATTGAAAATATGGTTAACTAAAAGTAAAACTTAGGAATCAAGATGTAGAACTATTTTTTTTTTTTTTTTTTTTTTATTTAACATCTAAATTAGTTTAATAGTTACATACCGTCCTGCTTAAAAGACCAAAAACTTTTCGCCTCTTCTCCTTCAATAGCATTCCCGTATTCCATAGCGAGCGACACACGCTGCCTATTTCCTTCACAAAAATGACCTTTCAAATGAATTTAAAACGCACTGTAACGAGTTAAAGTAGCAAGAATATAAGATTACGTCATGTTTTTTTTTGATGCAGTTTTCAGTAAATTATATATTAACTTATTACCAACTGGGCCATTCTGATACTGGCAACTTTGCTATTTTTAAAACAGCTCTAAAATAGGTAACCTTAAAAACCATGCATAACGCAAATGAGCACACAGGCCACCTGATGGTAAGGGGGTTCTCTCACAAACATTTGCATTCTCAAGATCATAATCTTAAAGCCCGTATTAATAAACTCATCTTGGCTGAGATGCGCGTCACAAGATACGTCAAAGTAAACGTCAAGCCGTAGAAAGCTGTCATTTTTGACACGTCTTGAGACCAGCATTAGAGTTGAGATTATTTTATTAATACGGCCCTAAGACTCCAATCTTAAGACCGTGAATGAATGGATAGATTGCCTCTATTATGGTAGTTCCACCGGATAACGTGGTTCATATTGGGTCCTTACCTATGAAATTGGCGTTTTTTGTATGTGTGTTTCAATTTTAACTTCCAAATTATTTTTAAATTTCATTAATACACTATATGACAAAGGTTTTAGATACAAATAATATGGTTAAATTTCTTACTTAATGTTTAAAATTAAAGTGTGAACTCAACTCTTTTCATGTTGAATGAAAACCACTGTTTTCATAAAATTCTCCGTATAAAACGCCAAGTTCATAGGTAAGGACCTAATATAAAACCAAGAACAGTAAGATATACATACGTTTTAGGGTTACGGAATCCTTAATTTTTTGACTTTACGTATATATACTTATACTATATAGTATGGGTACTTTAAATTGATTATTTATAATTATCGTAATTGTGAAACATCTCGTCCCTTTCGCTGTTGTACGTTTGGCCATTTGTTATTTCAAACATTTCCAAATCGCTCATAGGTTAACTGGAAGAGATCCCTTAAAGGGATAAGTTCGTCTTTGTACATACCTTTTGTGTTTCTGTCCATTTTGTGGTTTGTTATTTTCCTTTTTGTACAATAAAGTATTCATACATACATACTTTGGCCATCTTTTTGACCTATTCAGTCCGTTTGTCTGTGTGTCCGTCACTATAATGGTGGCCTCTTAACACTTTCACTTTTGTTATTTTCTGTATAGAGATATACAGATCGAAAGTGAGTGAACGGGTCGGAAGGGGCCGCCCTAGGCGTACTTTTTCAAGTCAAATCAGAGAAATACTGAAAAAGGGTCGAATCTTAAGTACCCAAAACCGACGTGCGTGCATGACTCGATGTATGAATGTGGAAGAAGCGAAAGAAATTGGTCAAGATCGTAGCAAGTGGAAAGAAGTGGTATCTGCCTACCCCTCTGGGACATAGGCGTGATTTAATGTACCTATGTATGTATGTATGTATGTATGATTATGTGGTTGACTGGTAAAGAATGGCATTAAGTTCGCCATTTGTACTTTTTTTTTGTGGTATAAAGGTTAAATAATTAAGTAAATAATCCTAAAACGCGCAATCTTATGCTATTTAAATAAGGAATTTGATTTTCAATTTTCTGCTGAGAATTGACCAAAGAACCGACTGATTATAATGCTAATATATAATTCCTAATTAACCTTTCATTTTCGTTTATAGCCGAGAATTATAAGAAAATGTTCGTTTCTTTTCGACCTTAATAGCGTTGAAATAGAGTTGAAAAGTGACGAACCTGTTGTAACGGTGCCTATTCATTGTTGTTGTTGTTATGGCAACTTGTATTCAAGTTAATTTGCACCTCAAAGTCAAGGTGAATCATCATACAACAGTAAGAGTTCGTTTCCACTATGTCGTACGTCGGATTCCGATTTTAATCGGGTGTCGGCGCCTCTGGCCCCACTATGTCGGATGTCGGATTCCGATTTTGATCTTGTGTCGGTGCCTCTGTTCCCACTATTTCGTATGTCGGATTCCGATTTTAATCGGGTGTCGGCGCCTCTGGCCCCACTATGTCGGATGTTGGATTCCGATTTTGATCTTGTGTCGGTGCCTCTGTTCCCACTATTTCGTATGTCGGATTCCGATTTTAATCGGGTGTCGGCGCCTCTGGCCCCACTATGTCGGATGTCGGATTCCGATTTTAATCGGGTGTCGGCGCCTCTGGCCCCTCTATGTCGGATGTCGGATTCCGATTTTGATCTTGTGTCGGTGCCTCTGTTCCCACTATTTCGTATGTCGGATTCCGATTTTAATCGGGTGTCGGCGCCTCTGGCCCCACTATGTCGGATGTTGGATTCCGATTTTGATCTTGTGTCGGTGCCTCTGTTCCCACTATTTCGTATGTCGGATTCCGATTTTAATCGGGTATCGGCGCCTCTGTTCGCACTAGTCGGCTTTCAGCCACGATCGCTAGTGGCGCCAGTATTATTTCAGGCGGAACAAGGGTGACGGCCGGAGCGCCATCCGACCAGGTGTGAACAGCGTCATACTTACTCATAGGCGAGCGAGACCCGACACGATTTTTTTCCAAACGGTTGGGCTGGCAAAACACACGATATTTTTTGTCGGATCCGACAAAAAATCGTTGTCGGACGAGTGTGAATAGCTTCATAATAAAACGTTCTGCCACTGGAACGATTAAAATCCGGAACGACATACGACATAGTGGGAACGAGCTCTAAAACTAAAGTAAAATGCATTTTGGTTTTTATATTATAACGGAGGTTATTTTCAGGTCGTCTGAAATAGGTTGATTGGTTTCTGAGTCTCACATGTTTCTATATATTGGGCGTAATGCCAGCTTTTACCTGCGCATGCGCATACAACGTCGAAGCAACGTCGGTGCAAAATCTATATCGTCTTTCGAACGACGGCATCTAGCCATTGTCTTGTCAGCAACCGCGAAGCGACCAAACAGGAACAGAAAAAGATTTATCGCCCTCTCAGCACAGTTCTTTTACATAATAATATTATTCCTTAAGACTGCGCCGAGCAAACGTCTAGCGTCCAGTGGCGCCCTCATTACTATTATTGGGTTTTTTAAGTAACTAAATAATTTCCTTGAAACCAAACAAAAAGGGTTTGTAGCGCAAGTATAAACACAATTTATGGGATACGTAACAAACATTAATAACAATTACCCTTTGAGTAGTCAGCTTAACGGGAAAAGGTGGCCACGTATCCCATTAAAGTTTGTTACGTATCCCATAAATTGTGTTTATACTTGCGCTACAAACACATTGCACTTGCGCCACTGTACATCCGGCGTACGGTCGGCGTGGTCTTAAGATCTCTACAACCAACAGACAAGAACCGTAAAATTACACAACTATGGTCCTGGCCTACAAAGGTAAATAAGGTATCATACTTTAGATTAATGTAATGAGGAAAATTGGACTATTGTTACAGGCTAGGACCATTGATAGTTGTGTAGTTTTACGGAACTACAAAAACAACAGTAAGTCTTAGCAATGTCTACCAAAGTTATGGCAAAAGGTTAAGAACTCAGCATGTGCTGTGAGACAGGCCTGCACAACGCTGTTTTTCAGCCTACCTGTCTCTCCCTGCTTACGTCACGACATAACACATATTAAAACAAAACTTAAAACAGAACTAAGATATACTACGAGAGACATTCAGTCGTCAACTTTTTAGTACAAAACGGAGTACTAATAACACAAACATTTAATGCAAAAAGATGTTGAATAACGTTAAACGTGTGGCAAGACTACTACTATTTTATCTCTTATGCCAAAATTAAAAAACCTTGATTGCTTAGCAGGCTTGGTTGGCTTCGTAAAAGGCAAATTCAAAGCAAACAGCCTTTCAAGCGCATATCGCGCAAGCACTCTTCCCAAGGAGTGCGCCGAGAAAGAAAGCCCTTTAGAAAATAAAGAAGGGCAGCGCGTGTCGATCCTCTACCATTATGCGAAACCACAAATCGCTCCTTTAGAATTATAGTGGCCTAATTCAAAATTTTCAGCTTTCGACTTCGAGTCATAAATGTATTACTGTAGAGACCTAACTCGAAATCCAAAATTTGCTAATTGGGTCACTATAATTCTAAAGATGCAAAATATTCGCGGGTATCTACGAGTACATACATACACATACACATACCTACATTAAATCACGCCTGTTGCCCAGAGGGGTATGCAGAGACCACTTCTTTCCATTTGCTACGATCTTGACAAATTTCTTTCACTTCTACTATACCAGTATAAAGCAATAATACCTATTTTGACCGCTAGCATCGGTAAAGAACATAGGTACCTACTTACGTCGCGTCACCTTCGCTCACCTTTAGCTTTAAGAATTTTAGTCCATTTGCAACATTACGTTTATGTGAAGCTGGAATTTTATCTCTAGCTGTAATCAAGAACAAATATCTTTCAACGATTAATATGCAGCATGAATTGAGAGTACCAGTGTTGTCTTATTCCCCGCTTTGAAAAACTGTGTGCAGATCACCTAGCTCACCCGTCACATTGATTTGACTGAGTAACAACCGTTTTTTTATATACTTACTCTTGTGGTTTTCTAATTCAATTCGGTTTTTTTACGAATATAGTAAAAAAACTCAATTTCATGTTGTGGATGTTTTGATTGTTGTAGCTGTCTACCTTAGAACTATTATTGTTGGTACCTATTTCTTTCGACTGTATGTATTTCAAATAACTAACTAGGCTAGGGTGCCGTGACAAAATACAAAACTTGTAAATGCCCTGGGGTCTGAAAAAGATTAGGAACCCCGGCGCTATGGAATTCCTAATCGTCATTGGTCGTAATGCATCGTATGTCCAAATTTTCGTTTATCCTAAAACCATTTCCGCGAAAATTTTATAACTCTTTAGCGTCGGTATAATACAACCCTAACCTAACCAAACTGCAGATGTAATTTGAACACTTAAAAAGATGCCTGAGTCATCTGAAAACTAGTTTAGGGCAAATGAAAATTCGGACAACGATGTGTTAGGACAAACGTAGGGATTCTGAGGGACACACGTTGCTAGTATACTGATTAAGACTGCATAGTGTTGTTATAGTAGAATATGGTAATGTTTATTGTATATATTTGTTTGTTTCAATTATTTGCGGTATAGCCTTTGGATGTTTTGTAACACCTCAAAATCGGGTTGTCACTTTTTCTCTGTCATACTTACAGTCATCCTTTCTTTTGTCTGAAAGCCTTCCGCGCTGATTCCTGGCTGAGTTTAGCGTCTACTGTTTGACGAGCGAACGAGTTTCAAGCCACATACACCTGGTAACCGGTGTTTTAGTATATCAACGTTGATCACAAACGGTCGACATAAACACTGCCGTTTTTACACTTGGATACTCGTTTTGTCTCACATAGTTCAACACGGAGCTTTAGTATCCCAGAGCTAGGTTCCTGTGCCTTATTTGGAAGTCGTATTTAACCGGTTTACACTATTATTCCTTTTATTTTCAATTGAAAACCCAGACATTGTTATCGTTTGTTAGCCGTTGTTGTCATAGTATGAAATGTCACTTTGACTTTTGACAGGAGGTTAAGGCGTTCGCACATCGGCTTGGAGACTTGTTTTGGGTGTAGTATCTTTGTATTTTTGAATTCTTATTTACTCGTTCTAGATATTTTTTTTCACTTAATTTCAGCTAAGCAAAAAGTCTTTCTTTATTGAGAGGAATCAGAGGTATTGAAGTTTTAACGTCAATGTGAGTATGGTAGGTGGCAACACCGGTAACGCCAGAGAGCGTCACTTGGTGTTTGCCGATCAAGGATGGAGATTTAATTTAGAACAGGCCTAGGTGGTTTCCTTGTTCTTGACGCTGTGTCTTACAGTCTAGATGTCTTATTTTCACCAAGAATAACTGAAGTCTTAACGTGCGTTGTCACGCGTCTGAAGGGTGAGTATTTCATTTGGAAGGGGCGCGTCGCAATTGTGTTACGTAATCGCCATGTTCTATTTCTAAAAGTGTATCGGTCTATTTCAGATGTTCTTTACGGTGTTATTGATAACACCAACTCCGCGGTCTCCGAGTATAAAAGCCAATTGCCTCTAATTTACTGCCCGAAAGGTAAACTTTATTCGTTAAAAGTGATGTGTTGTCTGAGGATATGTCCTTGTTTGTTCCTTTACTGAGACGTTATATTGTACGTTTTAGGGTTTCAAGGCTACCCCGGGAGTTTCAAGGCTACCCCGGAAATTTCAAGGCTACCCCGGAAATTCCAAGGCTACCCCTGAAGTATCAAGTCTGCTCCGGAGATGTTCGGGCTAACCTATAACCTCAAGGCGGAGGTTATCTTCGTGCATGCGGTGTGCTGAGACTGCTTCGACGGGTTTGTGCACGAGGAAGTAGCCGTGCGATGACGAGTACACTTCGCGTGGGATCCTGACGCCTGCGTTCACTGATGTCGCGTGACGTTGACTTTCTTTTCTTTTATTTTCTTTATTTTATTCCGCGTTTACTCTAACCTATTATACGTCGTCCATCCTTAGACCGCGTTGGTAGCAAGCGCCTCTTTTGTAATGTTTATCAATTCTAGTAATGGAAAAGAACTGTACGGGTTTACTGATGCTAATCTCGTAGGTAACCCGGATCTTTCCTTACTTACTCTTTTGTAAGGTTATCAATCCTAGTAATGGAAAAGAACTGTACGGGTTTACTGATGCTAATCTCGTAGGTAACCCGGATCTTTCCTTACTTACTTTTTAGTATAATAAATATTTGCAATTACTAGTAATGGAAAATTTCGTTACGGGTTTACTGATGCTAATCTCGTAGGTAATCCGGACCTTTCCTTACTTACTTTTTAGTATAATAAATATTTGCAATTTCTAGTAATGGAAAATTACGTTACGGGTTTACTGATGCTAATCTCGTAGGTAACCCGAACCTTTCCTTACTTACCCTTTGGTATAATAAATATTTGCAACTATTTCTTATGTGTGTGGAAAGGCGTGGTTAATTAGAATTAAGAACTAAAAGGGAGGACGCTCTCTAATCTTATTACTCTGTGTTGTTCATTCAGAACATAGTGTAGTGCGAAGAATCTGAGTCTGTACTTTCTTTTTTACGAAGTTATAAATTAAATACACTTAATTGTGACAATTTGTATAATTTATAAAGCCATCACCATCGATCCTGTTTGTGGCCAGTCGCTCTCTCTCTCACTCTACGGCGCCCAATTCCTTTAGCGATTGGCCCTCGAGCCAAGTGACCACACGACCCCAATCTCATGCTGCGGGCGAAAATCGAGTGTTACAGTGGCGCCCAACGTGGGGCTTGAAGGATCGTTGGTGTGGTTTTAGTTATTAGGTTCATAGTGAGGCAGGTCTAAGGATTGGCACATAGGTTAGGTATCTCTAACTTTAACTAGCACGTTAGGAAAAATTAGATAAGACGACTTGTCCTTGTGGTTTAAGTGACTTTCTTCGCCATTTTAATTTTACTACTGTTTACTTTATTAGCACTTACTACTATCTACCACTCTTGGTGTTTAAACTGTTATACTAAGTGTCTAACTTATACACTCTGTTAAAATGGACTTGTCAATTAAAATAGAATGGCTGACAAAAGAGGAGCTTGCGCATGAACTGACTAAGTTACAAATACCTTTCTCAACATCAGACACATGCGACATCCTACGGAAGTTGTTCCGTCAAACGCGGTCTCTTATCCGACGTGGCAGCCTCAAACCAGGCACCAGCGCTCCAGTTGATCCCGCTGGCGAACTAACACTTTGTCGCTCTGCGATTAAAAACCTGCAGAAGGAGGTGGCTGAAGGAACAACACTGTCGGAGGCTCGTAAAGAACGGCTGAGGGGTCGAGTTGAATATTACCTAGGTCGTTTGGAGGGAGTCTCAGATCAAGGAGATGTGGTTCAAACCCTCAAAGGTGTTCTGGTCAGTTGCCTAACTACTCTTAACCCCGAGGGGGACTCTTCCGATTCTGAGGAGGAAGTTTTCAGCTCTCCAGCGAAGCCGCAGACTACGGTGACGTGTCGAGCCGAGCCGCGCTACAACCTTGCTAGTTTAAACCTTAAATACAAAGGGGATACGTGCGTACGTGCTTTTATTACGCGCCTGGAGGAACTCCGGGTGGCACGCGAGATCCCTGAACGTGTTATTTTCACCGGTTTTCCGGATATTCTGGACGGACCAGCTCTCTTTTGGTTCCGTTCGTGTAAGGGTGACTTTTCGTGTTACGCGGACCTTTTAACTGCTCTTAAAGCAGACTTCGATATTCCGGATTATGACTTTAAATTATTAGGTGAGATAAGGGCCCGCACCCAAGCTAAACACGAGTCTATCGTGGTGTACCTGTCCGTCATGGGTGCGTTGTTTTCTCGGTTGACTTCACCGCTGGCGGAAGCCGAGCAATTGGACATTTTACTACGCAACATAAGGCCTGGATATAGCCGTGAGTTGGCTTTAATTGACGTGCCCTCTATACAAAGGTTGAAGGAACTGTGCATGCGTCTCGAGCTTGCAGGTTCGCGCTCGGATAATTTTACTGAACCATCTTCATCCGGTTACACGGTAGCTCCGGACGTGCAAGTGCGAAAACGCAATGCCCCTGCGTTCCGTAGACAGGAGGTTGGCTCTGTAGACAAGCCCGTGGGCCCGTATTGTTTCAGGTGTAAGCGGACGGGACACAAAACAGGTCGCTGCCCGCGATCTCGCGACTTGGTGTGTTTCGTGTGTGGTCACCCGGGCGTACGCACGCCGGAGTGTCCTAAGTGCAAGGAGAGGGGTTGTTCTCCAAAAAACTAGACTATCAGGTCTCGCATAAAACTGGTAATGCGCGACCTGTCAAAACTTGTTTTCTACCTTCTGCTGACGACTACCGTCCCTACTTGACTGTGCAGGTTCTCAATGTGAACGTTTGCGGCCTTCTTGATTGCGGCGCAGCGTGCTCTGTGCTTGGAGCGAACGCACACGTCAAGTTCTTAAATTTAAATATAAAAATGTTACCATTCGACCGGCCGCGGGTCTTACGCGTCGCTGACGGGGTTGACTACATCTGTCGATTTTACATGAATTTACCGGTCCAATATAAGGAGGAAGTTCGACTGGTTCTGTTCCACGTTCAGCCGGAGATTAAGTTGCCGATACATTTCGGGATTAATTTTTGGAAGGCCTTTAATCTCGCGCCTGACGTCCTTGCGTGTCTGCCGGCGTCGATTTCTTCGGTCGAAACCATTGTAGGTAGCGTGGAAGAGGATGGCTTGCGGAACTACGAGGAACTCACGCCGGTGCAGAAACAGGAACTCGACTCGGTCCAACGTTTATTCGACCAAATCAATACCGATAGGGTCGGACTAGGTTGCACGTCTTTAATCCAACACGTGATTAACACCGGTGACGCAAGACCGATTAAACAAAAATATTATAGGCTTAGTCCGGAAAAGCTGAAATTCTTGAATGCGGAGTTGGACCGCATGTTAAAAGACAAGGTTGTGGAACGGTCTTTCGGCGAATGGAACTCCCCTCTTACTATGGTACCTAAGGCCAACGGGGAGGTGCGTCTTTGCTTAGACAGCCGTCGACTTAATGCGGTTTCAAAAACTGACGCCTACCCTTTGCCTTACATCAACTATATAATTGACAACTTACGTGATGCTAAATATCTCACTTCCCTCGATTTGAGTGCGGCGTACCACCAGATTCCTTTACATCCTGACTCGAAAGAAAAAACGGCTTTCACAGTGCCAGGCCGGGGCCTGTTCCATTATAATCGCATGTGTTTCGGTTTGGTGGGAGCAAGCGCTACGATGCAACGACTCATGGACAGCTTGTTCGCCGCGGAATTTGATAACAAGGTGTTCGCGTATATAGACGATATCGTCATTTGCACCTCGACCTTTGAGGAGCATGTCGATATTCTCCGTCGCGTCCACAAAAAATTAAATGACGCTAACTTAACCATAAACATGCAGAAATCGCAATTCTGCCGCAGCGAGCTGAAATATTTAGGTTACATGGTGGACCGCTTTGGTTTACGTACAGATCCTTCCAAGGTGGAGGTGATAATGAATTTCCCTATCCCTCGCGAGGTAAAAGAACTTAAGCGTTTCTTAGGCATGGCTGGGTGGTATCGTAGGTTCATTAAAAACTTCTCTCAGGTCGCTCGTCCTCTGACTCGGTTGACGAGTAAGAAATATAAGTTCGAATGGACACCAGAGGCTAACGAGGCGTTCAACACTCTTAAGTCTGCTCTCATTACTGCTCCTATTCTGAAATGCCCCGACTTTAGCGTTCCTTTCTATATCCATACGGATGGTAGCTCTTTTGCCATTGGCGGGATGCTGGCTCAAAGGATAGATGACGTGGACCACCCGGTTGCCTACTGCAGCCGTACCTTGAATGCGCAGGAGGTTAACTACACGGCTACTGAGCGCGAACTTCTGGCGGTCATCTATGCTTTGGAGCAGTATCGCCCATTTATGTCGAGGGTTCCAAATGCTACATAGTTACGGACCACGCCTCTCTCAAGTGGTTTTACAAATTGAAGAATCCTTCGGGTAGACTCAATAGGTGGGCCTGTCGCTTGAGTCAGTTCGACTTCGAGATCATTCACCGCAAGGGCAAGGAACACGTGATTCCAGACACTCTCTCGCGAATTAAGGTAGACTCCATAACTTTTGACCCTGTGACTGTACAAGATCCCTGGTATTCTAAGGTGCTCAAAGGCTGTAGCGACACTCCCAGGATATACCCTAACTTTACGGTTACTGATGGCAAACTTTTCCGCCTTTCAAAAAATAAATATAGCTTCACCTCTAGGTTCGAGTGGAGACTGGTGGTGCCCAGTGAACATCGGGAGGAAATCTTACGGCAGTATCACGATGAGCCAACTTCGGGTCACTTTGGCGTCGCCAAGACCCATAAGCGAATAAGTGCAGATTACTTCTGGCCGAACTTGTATCGTGATGTGGAGAAGTATGTCGCCTCCTGCGAAGTGTGCAAATGCTACAAGCCTGCCAATACGGCTCGTGCTGGTCTTATGGGCAATCCTCGCGTCGTTACTAAGCCTTGGGAGGCGATCTCCTGTGACATCCTTGGCCCTTTCCCACCATCCTACGCTCGGAACCAATACCTCTTCGTCTGTGTTGACTATTTTAGTAAGTTTTCACACTTGTTTCCGCTGCGTAACGTCACGGCTAAGTCGATCGTTAAGTGTTTGGAGAAGGGGGTGTTCTTGCGTGACGGGGTTTGCAAGTATATCTATGTCGATAACGGCCCCCAGTTCATTTCCCGAGATTTCCGGGACTTGATGACTAAATACAATGTGCCGAATATTTTCTACAATCCCCGTTACCACCCCCAGACTAATCAAACGGAACGCTTGAACCGCGATATCGTGCGTGCCATAGCATCTTACGTGCGTTCTGATCATCGTAAGTGGGATCAGAACATACCCGAGATCCAATGTGCCCTTAACACGGTGGTTCATGAAAGTACCAAGTTCACTCCGTTTTACTTGAATCATGGTAGGGAAATGGTGTTGGATGGAGCCTTGCTCAATCTCGATGTTCCTGTCGACCCAGTGTCGGTAGTTTTGGAGCGCGAGCCATTTTCTTCGAACCTGTCTCAGCTGAGAGGTATTTTTTCCACCGTACAAGGTCATATGCGAAAGGCCTACACTCGGAACGTAAAGTACTACAATTTGCGGAAGCGCCCCATCCAATATGAGGAGGGTCAGATCATTTACAAGAGATGCTTTCCTTTGTCTAACGCAGATAAATACTTCAGTGCAAAACTCTCCCCTAAGTATGAGAAGTGCGTGATCAGCGCAAAACACGGCCCTTTGGTTTATTCCTTAAAGTCTATGGTAGGTAAACCCTTGGGGAAGTTTCATATCAAGGACTTACTCGAGCGAGGCGAGGATCGACTGGAGGCCGGTGCTTCCCCAATAGATTAAGTATTAATAGGTAGCACGGGTTTTTCTTTTTAAATCTAGTTCCTAGCAAAAAAAATGCTACGTGAACGATAAGTAAACCCCTATCTCATGTCATAGGTTTATTTTCTGTCTTTTGCACGCCTTACCCATAAGTTGTTAGCCGTAGTTATGTGTTACATTTTTAACTTAAGTCATGTCTGGACTTGCTGAGATTTTTGGCGTTGGTAGAATATTTGTCCCGACCGTTGGCTCTTTAAGGTATGATTTACTGGTTTGTTTGGTATATTTCGTCCGGACTGCAGGTGTTTTATTGAAGGGAAAAGATTTGTCCTGACTGCTGGCTCTTTTAAAGGATTGGATTACTGGAATGAAAGCATATTGAAGTAGAGTGAGGTAGGCTAAGTTTTAATTTTAAGTAACCAAGGATGCGCATCCATTTAATTTTAGTTGTGCTGTCATGTTTTGTCCGTAGTAGGGTTAAGCGTGTAGGTAATGGTAATTTTTCTCTTACCATAATATTTTATTAGTTTTAGGATTTCTTCCGATTACGCCATAGGCGCAATCTGTTCGAGATAAAACTATTTTTAAAGGTTTTATCTGTTCTTAGTAGAGTTGTTGTGAAAAGGACATTCTGGTGGTATACAGAGTGCGTCCTCTTTTCCATTGTTCTAATCTCTTTATACTGGTTTCAGTTGAGATTTTCTTTTACAAGTTTAGGTTGAAATTCGTGTGTTATAGTTTCAACACTTGATTTTAAATAGTCTCACTTGAGTGTTTACTTAATTAATAGGGTTTCTGCCACAGTTCTTATAAGTGGTAGTTTAATCAATACAATTAAGCCGTTTAAGAGGTTGGTAGTGTGTCACACCCCTCATTGTAGTTTCAGTTCTTGGTGTAGAGCTGTGTAATTCTCGCGGATGTTTCTCTCAGTTGAGGTTGATGTGTACTTAAAGAGACACTAACTTTAGTACATACTTGATTTGGTTTAGGATCAAGAGCGTTTGTTTGGAAATTGAACCAACAAACTCTGATATAGGTTTAGAGCGTTTGGTTGGAGGCAGAGCCAACAAACACTAGGAAAGTAGTTTATAAGTTTACTTTAGCAATTAGTGTAGCTTATGCGTAGTAGGTCTGAGACGGGCAACCACGTTTGCCGTTAGTGGACCCGGATCGGGCCTATGATTTAACTGGCTTCCCCTTTATGGCGAAGACCATTAGAGATAAGACTTGTTCTTTTATTTTCTTTTCGGTAGAAGAGGGTGTGTTTATGCGTAGTAGGTCTGAGACGGGCAACCACGTTTGCCGTTAGTGGACCCGAATCGGGCCTATGATTTAACTGGCTTCCCCTTTATGGCGAAGACCATTGCACGATGTTATGTTTTCCAACCTGACTAGTTTTTTTTTTTTTTGGTAAATGAGGCGCCGAGACCTGCAGTGCCGTAGGCCGCGATGCATCCCTGTCAGGCAACAGCCACGGATTGGAATGATGCTAAGGTGCTGCAGTGCCTTCGTGTCTTAAGCCGGAACACTGGATGGACTCTCCGTTCTTTGCCGTTATGGCTGTCTGTTCTTACACATGAGAATGTGTATAATAATTTTATTTCAGAATCTTAGCAATTCTGAAATAAAATTATTTTTCCCAACTGGAACCCTACTGTAACACCCCAAAATCGGGTTGTCACTTTTTCTCTGTCATACTTACAGTCATCCTTTCTTTTGTCTGAAAGCCTTCCGCGCTGATTCCTGGCTGAGTTTAGCGTCTACTGTTTGACGAGCGAACGAGTTTCAAGCCACATACACCTGGTAACCGGTGTTTTAGTATATCAACGTTGATCACAAACGGTCGACATAAACACTGCCGTTTTTACACTTGGATACTCGTTTTGTCTCACATAGTTCAACACGGAGCTTTAGTATCCCAGAGCTAGGTTCCTGTGCCTTATTTGGAAGTCGTATTTAACCGGTTTACACTATTATTCCTTTTATTTTCAATTGAAAACCCAGACATTGTTATCGTTTGTTAGCCGTTGTTGTCATAGTATGAAATGTCACTTTGACTTTTGACAGGAGGTTAAGGCGTTCGCACATCGGCTTGGAGACTTGTTTTGGGTGTAGTATCTTTGTATTTTTGAATTCTTATTTACTCGTTCTAGATATTTTTTTTCACTTAATTTCAGCTAAGCAAAAAGTCTTTCTTTATTGAGAGGAATCAGAGGTATTGAAGTTTTAACGTCAATGTGAGTATGGTAGGTGGCAACACCGGTAACGCCAGAGAGCGTCACTTGGTGTTTGCCGATCAAGGATGGAGATTTAATTTAGAACAGGCCTAGGTGGTTTCCTTGTTCTTGACGCTGTGTCTTACAGTCTAGATGTCTTATTTTCACCAAGAATAACTGAAGTCTTAACGTGCGTTGTCACGCGTCTGAAGGGTGAGTATTTCATTTGGAAGGGGCGCGTCGCAATTGTGTTACGTAATCGCCATGTTCTATTTCTAAAAGTGTATCGGTCTATTTCAGATGTTCTTTACGGTGTTATTGATAACACCAACTCCGCGGTCTCCGAGTATAAAAGCCAATTGCCTCTAATTTACTGCCCGAAAGGTAAACTTTATTCGTTAAAAGTGATGTGTTGTCTGAGGATATGTCCTTGTTTGTTCCTTTACTGAGACGTTATATTGTACGTTTTAGGGTTTCAAGGCTACCCCGGGAGTTTCAAGGCTACCCCGGAAATTTCAAGGCTACCCCGGAAATTCCAAGGCTACCCCTGAAGTATCAAGTCTGCTCCGGAGATGTTCGGGCTAACCTATAACCTCAAGGCGGAGGTTATCTTCGTGCATGCGGTGTGCTGAGACTGCTTCGACGGGTTTGTGCACGAGGAAGTAGCCGTGCGATGACGAGTACACTTCGCGTGGGATCCTGACGCCTGCGTTCACTGATGTCGCGTGACGTTGACTTTCTTTTCTTTTATTTTCTTTATTTTATTCCGCGTTTACTCTAACCTATTATACGTCGTCCATCCTTAGACCGCGTTGGTAGCAAGCGCCTCTTTTGTAATGTTTATCAATTCTAGTAATGGAAAAGAACTGTACGGGTTTACTGATGCTAATCTCGTAGGTAACCCGGATCTTTCCTTACTTACTCTTTTGTAAGGTTATCAATCCTAGTAATGGAAAAGAACTGTACGGGTTTACTGATGCTAATCTCGTAGGTAACCCGGATCTTTCCTTACTTACTTTTTAGTATAATAAATATTTGCAATTACTAGTAATGGAAAATTTCGTTACGGGTTTACTGATGCTAATCTCGTAGGTAATCCAGACCTTTCCTTACTTACTTTTTAGTATAATAAATATTTGCAATTTCTAGTAATGGAAAATTACGTTACGGGTTTACTGATGCTAATCTCGTAGGTAACCCGAACCTTTCCTTACTTACCCTTTGGTATAATAAATATTTGCAACTATTTCTTATGTGTGTGGAAAGGCGTGGTTAATTAGAATTAAGAACTAAAAGGGAGGACGCTCTCTAATCTTATTACTCTGTGTTGTTCATTCAGAACATAGTGTAGTGCGAAGAATCTGAGTCTGTACTTTCTTTTTTACGAAGTTATAAATTAAATACACTTAATTGTGACAATTTGTATAATTTATAAAGCCATCACCATCGATCCTGTTTGTGGCCAGTCGCTCTCTCTCTCACTCTACGGCGCCCAATTCCTTTAGCGATTGGCCCTCGAGCCAAGTGACCACACGACCCCAATCTCATGCTGCGGGCGAAAATCTAGTGTTACAGTTTCTTCGAAGGAACTATTAAAATTTTTTTGGCCCTATTTCCTTCACTGGAGATGAAGGAATAGTAATGCGTTTTTTTTTCGAATTCGCCCCTAAATTTGCAAAAACTGAAGGTACTAACTACTGTGACTTTTCCTTCGCTTTAGTTCCTTTACAAGAGCTTACAGTATAACACAGGCCTATTTTTCGCATTAGTTCCTTTCCAAAATAACAAATAAAATTGTTAAAAGAACTATGTGAAATAAAGGTTTCGCTTGTTAAGTCGCAGTAGTACACTTTCAGTTTTAGCACAGGAACAAAGGCGAAAAAAAGTTGCAATACGTCCTTCATCTCTTGTGAAGGAATTAGTGCGGAAAAAACCGCAACAGTTCCTTCAAAGGAATATGCAAAGGTACGGTCACGAGCGTTTATTTGGGATTGGGACCCATTTCAAGAAATATTATGCTTGTAGTCGTCAATGTCATTAGAGATGTCAAGTCATTTGCAACTTTTAGGAAACTCAACCTTATTGTTGTAAAATGTCAGATTAACTTTGGACCTAAGGTGGGTACCAAATTTTAATCTCGTGACTGTACTACTACTACCGCAAAAAATCTATTTGTTTTATTTAACAAAACACATTTTAGCGCGTGCATTTTGAAATTAGCAGCATGGTTTCTCCCAATGGATCGAACGTATAAGGCTGCTATTGAAAATGCACGCATTAAAATGTGTTTTGTTCGCTCTGACGGGACTACCGTCAGAGCGCCCGCCCGTCCGTTGTTTTTGAGAGAATAATACCCCAGGCCAGCATTTTGGTCACGGATTGCGTCAATCAGGCACTTTGATATCTCTTTAAAAATACGGTGTGCTCCTACGGTCCCCACGGTCCTAAAGTTTCTACCCCAAAAAACAACGTGTATTTATTTATTTCGTGTGCAAAACACAGGTAAGGTTTTAAATAAAAAGGCAAGCGGATTTTATATATTTTTTATTATTTTCATCTTAGTGTCTTCCCTAAGGAATTGTTAGAATTATTATTCAAAAACTCAAAGAACGGTTAAATCCAAATTATTGGAATAAGTCCATAGCTTAGGTTTTTTTGCATTCCTTCACTCGTTATGTTTATTTCACAAGTTATTAGTCACAATCCTAAATCATATGGCTCTATGAAAATAAATTATAATTTTTATATGAATGAATGAATGAATGTATGATTAATTTATTTGAAACCACATAACAACATTACAACTTGCTTAAAACTAGAAAAAATAGTAGGTAAATAGTACAGTTTTGAGGGTGGTCTCAAAAAGGAGTCCACTCAGCATGCGCCGAGGCATGGAAGTGCCTCGACGCTGATTTTCATTGAATCCATTTATTTAATAATTATGAGTAATGCTAATATTAAACTAATGTCTTATATTACCTGTTCTAATTTGCTTTCGTTTTTTACAGAGACGGCGGTATACAAAAAAATAGAAACTGAGTATATTTTTAATTGACTTATGAAATATATATATTAATTGCCAAATAATATATATATAATTATTGATGGAGAAATTTACCTAGTAAAGCATGCAAGTTTCTCAAAAACATCTGGTAAAGATTATCTTTGTACCTATGTATCTTATTAAAGAAGATATTTTATTTTCTTCCTGTTTCTCTGTTGTATGTACTATTTGTTATTTCCTGAAATTTTGTAAATTTGTCTATCCTTCGGCATTTTCCTTGCTTATTTCCAAGGTTAACTGGAAGAGATACCATATGGGATAAGTTCGCCTATGTACATTATTTATATGCAAACATGTCTTGTAATTGTTTATATGCAATAAAGAGTTTACATACATACATAAAGATTTTAACGAGTTTACCAACGTACATACATACATACATACCGTCACGCCTTCATCCCAGGGTGGGGGTACGCAGAGCTACAGAATACAGAACCGACAACTCTGACAACTAGTTGTTAATTCTATAACCACATTTTGCACAACAGGCTAAAATGTTTACCATGTTTATATTGGTGGCAGGTTGCAACCCATCGCCTAACTACAAGCCTTTAATCCCTTAGTCGTCTCTTATGACTTCCACAGGAAGACATGGAGTAGCACTATTCTAATCCGGCAACCACACGGCAATAGTGACCAAATTTTTTTTTAATACTTCAAACAATAAAGTATTACAATTTGAATGTCAATTTTATTCACCAAAACGTTATAGATGATCCTTTCTTAATTATTTTCTTGAAAAGCTATTTCTATGGTTATTAATTAAATATTTTCACATATTTAAATTGTTATTAAAACAGTTATTATTGACAAGTACGACTAAATAACTGACATTATTCATGGGCGTAACCACGGTAATAACAATGCTAAAATAATTATTATATAGAACTCTTATTACTATGGCAACGCTCATAACAGAATTGTTTTTACGCCATAGGTGATACTCGTATTATGATACCGTTAACGATATCAATATAAGCGGATTATAGTGCGCGAGTAGAAAATCAATATCATAATATTGTTTATGTTTAGTTCACTGTAATGTCCTGTCAGTAATTTTATACACCTTTGCTTTTCAAAACACGAGATGTGCTCGGTAAATTTCCTGTAATTTTACCATTTACAGAATCTAAACTTGATTTTTTATTAAAGTTTTTACTATTAACAACTGTATTCTCCTTCTTTGTATAAGACTTTAGGTAGAAATCACTAAATAGAAAGATCATAAGGAAAACGTTGAAGAAAATTGGAACCAACAAGATGTAGGAAGGAGGACATTCTGATATGTAGCTCGAGACGCCGACTTGAAGTATCATCAGCATAAATTGAACCTGTAAATAAAAAAAAGTATAAAGCTACATACGAATTATTGACCTTAACATTTTTCTTTACCAATATGATAATTAAGACAGTCAACATGTTGAAATAGTTAATAATAATACGTTCCTGGTAATTTGTACGTTTGAAATAATTAAATACCTACTAATAATGCAACGCCCAACAGTGGGCACATATGCGATGAAAAATAAAGAGAAAATAAATATTATTATCTATCAAGGACATTAAAAAAATGACCTTGGTTCAAACTAAGCAAGGGTACCATTATATAGATAAATCATTGATAATGCATGGAAAATATTCAAAACTCAGGAACATACTAAAACAGCTACAAAATAACAAACACCTCCTTTTTTGAAGTCGGTTAACAAACAACATGTATTTATAAATATATATTTATATATTATTTTATATGTATAAGTATTTAGATATTTTATATTTTATTAGTGTAGGTATACTCGTATGATGTTTACCTACTTATTTATAAGTGTAGTTAATGGTTTTAATTTTGTCTATCCTCGTACAGTTTCCACATTCATAGTCAGGTTAACTGGAAGAGATCTCTTAGAATAGCGACAAGCAAATTCTACGCCAACTGAGTCGTGAAAAAAAAAAAAACATACCAGCTGCATCACCGTGATGTACTTCTTCCACCACAAATATTTCTCCAGGCTAGGGAAGGCCGACAGTCCGTAGTAAGCATACATGACCACGTGCACCAAGGAGTTAAGAATTCCAATGAAGAAAATACTGTAAGTCGGGTCATACTTCAGGGTCACCCATGTAATGAGCATCATCATCCAGTGATGATACACGTGGAGGAAAGTCACTTGGTTCTTCTTCTTCCTCAGTATAAAGAAAGCCGTGTCCAAAAGTTCAATTACTTTGGCCAAAAAGTAAAGGTAGATTGCTGACGTCATCTGTAAAATTGCACGATATTTAAATAACACTTTAAAAATTCGTAATATAGGTACAAATAACACGACGCGCTGGCCTAGTTGGTAGTGACCCTGCCTACGGAGATAGCGGTCCTGGGTTCAAATCCCCGTAAGGGCAGATATTAGTGTGATGAGCGCGAATATTTGTTTGCTTGACTGCTAAGTCAAACTTTCTAAGTCTTAAACTCAAAGCTTCTGACAATAAGGTAAAAACTGTGTGGAAAATAATAAATAGAGAAACAGGTAAATCAAAAACTCGTGATAATAAAATCGCTATAAACAATGGTGACAAACAAATCACCTCAAACAAAGACGTGGTCTTAGCGTTCGAAGATTATTTCTCCACCATAGCCATTAATACCACGAAATGTCTTCAATCATCTGCGATTGAAGCTCAAAAATCACTTTGTGCTAATGTTACTAAATGTAATGTTAGCTTTGATTTTAGCTATGTAGATTAAGGTACTATTATTAAGGTATTTAAATCGCTCAGTTTAAAAAAAACTGAGGATTTATGGGGAACTTCAGTTAAAGTCATCCATCATGTCATAGATATAATTGCTCCTCACTTAGCTTTAATCTACAATAATTGCATTTCAGAGGGGGTCTTTCCAAATCTTATGAAATATAGTAAAGTCATACCACTTTTTAAATCAGGTGAGATGAGTGATTTAACGAATTTCCGTCCCATTTCTATTCTACCTGTTTTAAGTAAAGTTTTTGAGAAGTTAATGTTAAATGATATGTTAGGTCACTTCAATAGAAATAAACTGCTTAACAGTAATCAGTTCGGGTTCACCAGAGGACGATCCACAACTGATGCAGCATCTGTACTCATTAAATATATATACAATATTTGGGAGAAATCTTGTGATGCAATAGGAATTTTTTGTGACCTTTCCAAAGCTTTCGATTGCGTAGATCATGCGACTCTCATATTAAAATTAGAACATTATGGTCTGACTAAAAATTCTCTAAATCTCATGTCCTCATATCTTAGTGATAGGACACAAACGGTTGTTGTAAACAGAACACAGTCCATTGGAGCAGCTGTTAAATTAGGTGTGCCTCAGGGCTCCATATTAGGTCCTTTCTTATTTTTGGTTTACATTAATGACTTACCACCCATGATAGAGAATATTTGTGATATTGTGCTATTTGCTGATGATACATCATTGATTTTCAAGGTAGACCGAAAATGCGTCAATTACACTAGGATAAACGCCACGCTAGGTAAAGTACATAATTGGTTTACTAGTAACAATTTGCTACTCAATGCTAGGAAAACTAAATGTGTTAGGTTCGCTTTGCCTAATGTTAGACCGGTAGAATCTAGTATATTTCTAAATGGCGAGTGTTTGGAAATGGTAGATAAGGCGCTTTTCTTAGGGATAACTATAGACAAAAACTTGCAATGGAGTCCCCACATAGCAGTACTAGCAGGTAAATTAAGTTCTGCAGCTTATGCTGTTAGGAAAATCAGGCAACTTACGAATGTTGAGACAGCTCGCTTAAATTATTATAGTTATTTTCATAGTGTTATGTCATACGGTATTCTGGTTTGGGGAAAAGCTGCTGACATACAGACTATATTCGTGTTACAAAAAAGAGCCATCCGTTCTATATATAACCTAAACTCCCGTGATTCTTTAAGATTACTATTTAAAGAAATTAGTATTTTGACAGTAGCGTCACAATTTATTTATGAGAATATTATTTATGTCATTAAAAATCAGGACTCTTTTATTAAGAATTGTGATATACATAATTTTAATACAAGAAATAAAAATAAAATAGCTACTAAAAAATTTCGTGTTCGTAAGGTTTTTAAATCATTTGTAGGTCAATGCATCCATTTCTATAATAAATTACCTGACGAAGTTTTAAAGTTACCATTTCCAGTACTTAAAACTTACTTGAAAAAGTCGCTGATGTCTAAAGCTTACTATAGGGTCGAGGACTATCTATCAGATAAAAGTGCTTGGCCTAAACTAAACACCCAAATAACTTAATAATAACTTCATCGTAAGAAATATGTAAACATTGTATATTGTCTAGGGGACACGGTTTCTGTAGGAGAATGTATCGAAACCTTTTATGTAGTTGTATTACACCATCATAATTAAGTATAATTTTTCATAATTATTTTCTATTACTTACTAGTTACTACCAATTAGTTCTGGAGAAAACTCAGAGTTTTGACACATTTTCCTGCTCAACTACGCGTGAATACATTTATTTCTTATCGTATGTTAGATTCATTGTTTTATATAATGCTAGGTTAAGTTTTAAAATTGTACCTATATTTAAAAAACGACTAACTGTTGAGTTTCTTGCGGCGCTTCTTCTCAGCAGTGGTCTCTTGCGAAGCGCTGGTAGATTTTTGACGTGTAAAAGTGCCCGTGCGGCCTACTTACTGAATAAACATCTTTTATCTTTTATCTTTTATTTGTTCCTGAGTCATGGATGTTTTCTATATATAATTAAGTATTATATTTCTCTATATAAGTATTTATATCGTTGTCTAGTACCCATAATACAAGCCTTGAGCTTAGTTTGGGACTAGGTCAATTGGTGTAACATTGTCCCCTGATATTTAGTTATTTATTATTTATATGTATAATTAATACGTCTTCATTCGTAGAGTCGAGTAGGCATAGCTACAGAATTACCAACAAGTTTTAAAATTGGTTATTTTATAACCACATTTTTCACAATCAGGCAAAGATGTTTTTACCAGTGAACGTATATTAATGACATTTTGCAAGCCCATCGCCTAACAATACTACAAGCGTTCATTCCCTTAGTCGCCTCTTACGACATCCACGGGAAGACATTGTATTGGCACTATTCTAATTAAGCCGGGAATGACACGGCATAAAAACTTCAAAGTAATTAATGATGACTTACTTCTTTTTGTAACGTCCTGTCTGCTGTCACGCATTTTGAAGTAAAGATCCCGTGTTGAAACAGAAATGAAAACCCCTAAAATGATAAACAATAGGCATAAGTATACCTTAACAGATTCAACTTAACGTACAAACTTTTCTGTTGTAAAATCTTACTCTCCACGCTATGTAGCCGGAGTACAGGACTTGGACTGCGTTATAGACAATCATCGTAGTCCTGAGTTGATAAGCTGGTCGGTTCTCCATAAAAGCTGGACCAATTTTCTTGACAGCGACTAAGTAAGCAACCGATATTGCTAGAACCGGGAACGGCGAACCCATTAGGAACCATTCGTCGATGAAGTCCACTGCAAATTGAAATGTGGCTATCAATCAAACTATTATAATACACGCCTAGTAACATGTTAATGAATATAAATAAAAATACATACATACATACATTAAATCACGCTTGTTTCCCAGAGGGGTAGGCAGAGACCACTTCTTTCCACTTGCTACGATCTTGACAAATTTATTTCGCTTCTTCCACATTCATACATCGAGTCATGCACGCACGTCGGTTTCGGGTACTAAAGATTAGGCCCTTTTCCAGTATTTCACCGATTTGACTCGAAAAAGTACGCCTAGGGCGGCCCCTTCCGACCCGTCCACTCACTTTCGATCTGTTATCGATATCTCTTTCGTCAATCTTCTTTCATCCACCCTTTCCAAATGACCGAACCATCGAAGCATGCTCTTTTCAATCTTAGTCAATACATCTTCTTTTATTCCACATTTTTCTCTGACTTTTTCATTCAGACGTTACAATAATTAATAATTTGTTATATAATGTTACAGGCTACTCAGAGCTGACTGACTGATTCCTGAATTCTTACAGCGTTTATCATATCACAGACTGAATTCAGTGAATGAGAGAGTGAATTAAGATACACAATAACATGGACTAAGACAATTTAAATAAAATGCAAAGATGTATTAAAAATATAAACTGGAAAGAGAACAACCAGCTGTAGGGTAATTCGTCAATAACTGGCCACTTTAGAAAGCGTCATTTAGTTACTAGCCATCAAATGCTGACGCTGTTAGTAAAGATACTTGGACAGTACTCCGGGTAATAACTCAGGATCTAGGTATTCTAGTTTAATCGCAAAAATATTAGTAAATCTCTTGCTTTACACATTTTATTGCAAAGTCGCCAGTTACTCTTTTGTTAAATCTAAAATTGAATCTAAAGTAAACATTAAGCACTTCCCTTTAATGTGCATTATTATAACAAATATTCAATAATATTTTTTGTATTGTTGGGAGTTCATTTTTTCAGTAAACAGGTAAGTATCATATTTACTTTCTAAATGGGATGATAATTTTATTACATTGAAATTATGGTTTACCTAACCAAACTAAGTAAAACCTAAAACAATTTGACAACTACATACCGGCCCCCTTGGAAAACCAAGGGTTTTTTGCCACAACACTATCCATGATAAGTTCCATAACAGCACACGAAACCAACTGCCTTCACTGAAACCGACTTTTAAATGGATCTTCATTAATTGCTACGAACTTAAATCGTACATTAATGCGTAAAGATCACGTCACGTTAATATTAACATAGTTCGGTTACGGGCTTTAATTTATGAACCACTATAGAACCTTGTCGCATAATCCCAACTATTAATTACTGTGTAATTTCTATATCGTCACTTGACGCTGTCATCATGACAAGGTTCTAATATGAATAAACATTTACAGTCCTTGATGGTACATTAAATTATGTAATTGTATGTTAAGTACATACTGAATTATTAAGAAACCTTAGCAAGACCATTATGTAATAGGTTAATGTTAATACCTTGTGAAGACAATATTGTTTGTGTAAATCCAAGGACAGTAAGATGTCCATGTGTTTTTAACCGGCTTCAAAAAAAGAGGTTCTATGTTCCACTGTATGTTTTTTAACCCTACAATGCATACAGTGACAGATATGTCACAACCAGTTTAATCGTTAGTAGTTAAAAATAATGTAAAGGCAGCGACATCTTTTTTGTATAAAAGCAAACCTAGAGGGCACTATATAAGTGTAACACAGTAACAATCCACTAGATGGCATTGTACTTGAAATTACCAAGGGATTTATACAAATGTTGCTGTTCTCCGTGAACAATGGATTTATTTCATTTACATATTGCAATAAAATAAAAAAAACATAATCAAAAATCGAAGAAAAAAATATTTTTATGTGTGAAAATCTTTGCGTAAGTATGCTGTAAATATTATATACTGTCAATGATAATCTATACGCCTATACACAGTTTTTTCCAAACGTTCCAGATCTGTCACACCATGCATCGACGGCGTGTCCAAACGTTCCATATATGTCACTGCATGCAGTAATTTTATGGATTTTTCATAGTACATGAAATATTTTACTGTCACATAATGTGAAAAATGTGAAAATACTAAGAGAAATTTGTTCATACAAATACAACAATTATTTCTAAAAGTTTAGAGTGTAATGAAGTATAAATTAAGAAATTATTCCATAATAATACGATAATGTAACCCAAACCTTATATCATGGTGTGCCATAAAACGGTTTATTTACATATCCTGCGAGAAATACTAATAAAAATGGTTTAAATAATGGAAACTAATACTATTTCTCTAAGTTAAGAGTCTACAGAAGTTTAAATTAAAAATCGAATTCATAATTAAATATCAGTGTAACCGACACCTAATTGCATGGTGTACCACATATGGAACGGATTAAAAAAAGTTAATTTCTCCTGAAATATTACTTATATATTTTTTTCATTATTTTTTCTCTTAACTAAGCCCTAAATAAAACCACATATATTTTTTTCACACAAATAAAAAAACTCATGCATTGTAGGGTGGATTCCGTAGGCAATCAAACCCATGTATCGTCATGTCGTTCGTCTGACTGTTTGTCCGACATACTCGTACTCGTAGATAGCCTAGATAGGTAATGATTTAATTGTAATTACATCAGTTTTTCTCACATTAACCGACGAATAAACGAAAGGTTCTCAAGTCAAGCCGTTTTTTTATGTATGATCACGCATCACTTTTAACAGAGTACCTAGTCCGTTTTTTTTTTTGGTTTGAGTTAGTTCCAATGTCACCAGATTCGAATCTGATGAGGAGATCCGTGAGGAATTAAGGGAACTCCTCAAATATTATAGGTATACATAATAATTGAGTAACAAATCTAGCAAATGCATTCAGAAAGTATCATTTGGTGAAGTGGAACTGATGATGAAGACCACAGATGGCCACCGGGACTCTTCATTGGGACCCATTTCAAGGGTGGCCGATAAGATATCTCGATTAAGATAGTTAAGTGAGTAAAACGAAGAACATTTAAAAAAGATAAAGATAAAAAAGATAAAAGATATTTATTCAGTAAGTAGGCCGCACGGGCACTTTTACACGTCAAGAATCTACCAGCGCTTCCCAAGAGGAGACCATTGCCGAGAAGAAACGCCGCAAGAAACTCAGCAGTCAGTCGTTTTTTAACCATATTTAATATTACAATGATACTACTTAGTCTAGCATTATTATAAAGCTATAAATATTAAATTTAATATAATATCAAATAGCATGCGTAGTTCAGCAGGAAAACATATCAAAAATATTACGAGAGAGATAAAGGGAGAAAAGGAAAAAAAAAACACAGGACAACCAAATAAAAGTTTGATATGTTTTCCTACTTCAACGGTGTCCCCTAGACAAATGACTACGGGCTTAGGCCAAGCATTTTTATCTGTTAAAATATAGTCCTCGACCCTAGTACGCTTTAGATATTAACGACTTTTTTAAGTAATTTTTAAGTGCTGGAAATGGTAATGTTAAAACTTCGTCAGGTAGTTTGTTATAGAAATGAATGCATTGACCAACAAATGATTTATATACTTTACGGACGCGGAATTTTCGGATGGCAATTTTATTTTTATTTCTTGTATTTAAATTATGTACATCGGAATTTTTGGTGAAAGAATCTAAATTTTTAATAACATAAATAAATGTAATATATATAATTTAAATGTATATGACTAATAATGACTACGACTTTCCCCTGGTGTTGCTTATATCAACTAAGAAGTGCTACTACATAAACGCTTAGGTATTGTGATCACTAAAACATAAAAAAAAACACAAAAAACCACCATCAAAAAAGGAAGAATAACTTCTTTTAAAATGGTAGGTAAACCGAAAAATCGTCTTCAGTTGGACTGATCTATTACCTACCATTTTAAAAGATGTTATTTTTTGTCTTTTTATAGGTGTTTTTTTTTCTGATTTTTTTATGTTACTTATTCCATTTACAAATTTATATGTGGATCTTGAATCAAAGCAACGTTATCCTTGCAATAACCGCAAGAGAATATTTTAGATTATTTAAATATAACAGTTTTCGTTCTCAACGTACGAAACACCAATTATTATGCCAATGTATAATTCCTAATTAACCTTTTTTTTGTGCGTATCGTCGGTCATTATGTATGCATTCACACGTCATTATGGTAATAATGGCTTCTGTAACGCGCCACAGTACGTCAACTAAAAACGTCATTGCGGTCCTAAAAATAAGCTTAGTTAGATACTATTAAATGTTAAACACAATGGACTTCCTTGTGTGGCCGGGTTAGAATTATAGTGCCACTCCATGTCTTCCCGTGGATGTAAGAGGCGACTAAGGGACTAAAAGCTTATAGTACTGTTAGGCGATGGGCATGCCACCCGTCACTAATACACTGGTAAATATCTTAGCGTTATTGTGCAAAATGTGGTTACAGAATTATAAACAGGGTTTTGGAGCTGTAGGTAGTTCTGTGGCTCTGCCTACCCCACTCTGGGATTACAGGCGAGAAGGTATGTATGTACTATAGACTTCCTACAAATAACAACCCAGTCTTTCAAGGCTGATGTGTTCTAAACAGAGGACATAATTATTGACATATTTTAGTAAGGGCTCTATTGCAATCAGTAAAAGCATATTACTTTCTACATGTTATTGTGTTGTCAATGTTATGAACGTTATGTGATTGACAGTAATGGCGGTGGAGTTAAAAACAATACGATATCATGTCAATAGCAATGTAGTTTTATCCAGTAAAATAGAGACCCGTTTTTTTGTGATCCTACTTTGTCCTATAAGTAGGACCGCGAGGGAGACTAATTCCTCGTAGCCCTACCGCGGAGTAAAATTATTTAATGACAAATGCCTAGTCTCTTGTAGTCCTATTGCGATACAATCGCACAAGAATTTCCCTAGAATTTTCTACTGTCATTTTAGGTAGGTTTCGGTTATGTTAGTGTTGCAGCAAGCCCAGAGGGCCAAACTACCTAGGAATAGGAGCTACACAGTAGCTCCAACGGAGTTCCTATTTCTGGGTGGTTTGGCCCTCCGGACCCGCTGGAAAGAAACTTTTTTTTTTTATGGCATAGAGAAGACAAACGAGCACACAGGCCACCTGATGCTAAGTAGAAACTATGACCCATTAGACATTCGCAGTCACAAGACTGCGATGCAATCCTAAGACTGCAAATGCGTTGCCAACCCTGAGGACTAAGATGGAATGCCTCTATGCTAGTCATTTCACCGGCTGTCTTAAACCGGAACACACACAACAATGCGAACGAAAACGATAATTTAATCATTTGTCCTACTAGTAGGACTACGAGGAATAGGTCTGTCGTGGTCCTACTAATAGGATAAATCAGTGGGACCAAAAGAAAACGGGGAAATAGAGTCTCAAGGGCTCTATTCTAATCAGTAAAACAATAAGTATTGCATTTCACTTGGTATCGTATTTTCATTGTTGTGATTACTGTTATTTAGTATCATAAAAATATTTTATTCATATTCATTTAAATATATAGACTTCAGTATCGGCTACTTAAGTCATCTTCGGGTGCACCAGTGCCCTTACCATGAGTCACAATTAACGTAATTGCCAGCGAGTGGAAGCTCTATCACTCTCAGACATCCCAAGTATATTTATAGAGTGCGAGGGACAGAGCATTCAACTCGCTAGCGAGTACGGTAATTGTAACTCATGGTATGGGTTCAGCGCCCGACTGACTAGGAGTCGAAGCCATCGCCGAAAACTGTCAGAAAGATCATCATAATTAGCATCATTGTCTTCAAATAACTGTCACTTACTTGATAGTAATAGCGGTAGTGTAAAACACAATACGATATTACATAATAATATGCCAAAGGTAATATTCCTTTCCAGAGTTTAAGACTGAGCCGAGCGTACCCCGGATGTACAGTGGCGCCCTTATTACTATTATTGTGTTTTCTTATAAACTAAAGTATTTTTTGAAATTTAGATGATGTCTTTTTGTACTACAAATAAAAATACATTTTATAGGGTATATCACATGGTTTAATAACAGTTCACCTTTGAGTTATCAACTTAACGGAAAAAAGTGGCCACCTTTTCCCGTTAAGCTGACCACTCAAAGGGTAATAGTTATTAAATTTTGTTACGTATCCCATAAATTGTGTTTTTACTTGCACTACAAAAACGTATCGTCTGATTGCAAGGATTTATTTAGTTGATTAGAAAACACGATAGTAGCAATGAGGGCGCCACTGGACGCTCGACGTTTGCTCGGTGCAGTCTTAATAACACTAAAGATTTCACTAATCGCTAGCTTTCATAGAAAATTAGCGAGACCGTTCGAAAACTTATTCACTAGTTTAATCAGAATTCTAACTCCACAAATGTTAATAAGCCAATCCGTAGCAGATGCAGCATCCATCATTGCTCCAGTCATTTGTTCGAGACGACATTCTCTCATCAATCACCGGGGCCTTCAATCAGTACTGATATATACGTGTGGTGTTCGAGATTGATTTTGGTATAAGTTTAGTTGTGATTCTATATTATGTTTTTTCGCATAAAAAGAGGACGTATGTGTCTGTTTGTCTGTATGTGGCATCATAGCTATTAAACGGATGGGTCCATTAGAACGTTTTTTTTTAAAGGCTGTTTTGATTGGGATACTTATGTTGCAGGAAAATTGGTTGGCCCATTTTAAGATATACAGGGTGTTTGGCACTCGGGTGTAGGCGTTTTACGGGATGATAGTAAGGGTCATTCTGAACATTTTTGACCACATTTACAGACTATTATGCAAAGTTTCACGGTCCCCGAGATATTGATCATTTTTATGTAAAAAATATGTCATGTAGCTTTAAAGCTTCCTTATTTCATAGTGATTCAAATAATGCAAGAATTTTTTTTATTTTTAAATTTATACTCTAATTAAGGGGTTTTTCGTATCACGGACATATTAATAAGGAAAAGTTACAAAAATTCCTATTAAAGTGATCAATATGTCGGAAACCGTGAAACTTACCACTGTAGTAAATATGGTAAAAAATGTTCAGCATGACACTTACTATCATCCCGTAAAACGCCTACACTCGAGTTTCAAACACCCTGTATTTATAGGGAGCCGTAGACAAGACACACAGCAAGATCATTATCTTCTCTTTTATTTATGGCGGGTTCGTAGTGATTTCGCCAATTACAAGTGAATGAGAATATAATCGGTAAATAACGTAAATCAAAAGTAAAGGTCGGACATTGTTCAATCGACCATTTTCATCGGAAAATAACATTGACGTCACCTACCGGATGGTTGCGTCAAGCGCTTGCGTAAATTCTATTGTATACACGGTGTTTTTTTAACTGTCTTAGAGCCGAAGCCCACTTAACGTATCCAAAACGTACTTATCGAAAAAATAAAATGTATTAGTTAAGTTACGCACAAGTTAGGCACCTACGAACTACCCGGGTGAATGAACTTCGCACCGCGCGCGACACAGGATGTTTCAAACCTAATGTATGTAAGAAAAACTTAACTAACACATTTTATTTTTTCGCGAATGATAAGTACGTTTTGGATACGTTAAGTGGGCTTCGGCTCTAAGACGGTTAAAAAAACACCGTGTATTTGCTGTTTTTTAACCCCCGACACAAAAAAGAGGGGTGTTATAAGTTTGACGCGTAAGTCTGTAGGTATGTATGTGTGTGTGTGTGTGTGTGGCACCGTAGCTCTTAAACGGATGAGCCGATCATAGATAACAAATTTTGACACTTGTATGTTTTACCGTTTTTACGTTAAGTACAATGAAAATACATTGGAAATAAAAGTTTCTTGTTTGAAGACTCGTTTATTATTCGGTTTCCTTTTAAAAAAAAATATGTAAATCAGCCGTAATAAAAAAAAAACACGCGTTCAAATATACAGGCTTTTTAAAGTAACAACGGACGGACGGACGGAGAGCGTTTGCATAGTCGTATTAATAGGGTCCGTTAGTGCTCCCTTCAGGTACTATCAGACCATTGGAACTTTGACCCACCATAGAACTGTGTCACAGAGACGTTATGATTCAAGTCATAAGAAGTGTCAAACAAATTGTTTTATAATGTCACTGTGACACCGTTCTATGGTGGGTCAGGGTTCCATTGGGCTGATAGTACATACGAAACCCTAACAAGTTTATAAACTATACATTTTGTCATCTTTCATTGCTTGAATTATTATTACACATCTGGGTAAAATAATAGAAGCAGTATGTTATCCGAAGATGAAGTACTTTATATGTCAAGAATTATTATAGGTTTCCTTCCGATCGCTACGAATCGAATGTGGCCATCACATTGCATATATGCATTGCCTACGCCGGCGCCGGCCTGCCACTGCACTTCTAGTCCAGGAGCTGCAGGGATTTTAGTATAAGTCGTTGAACCACAGATATATCTTACGATTAATCGATTTCGTCAGCAACTTCAGCAGCAAAAAAACTCGCTAATTGTTTTTCTCGTAAATCACATATTTTTCCGGGGCAAAAATAATCATAAGTGATTATTAATATATGATATTGTTTTTTCGAATACCTTAAGTTTTAATCAGAAAACTTGGCTGAAAATGTGATTTATTACGTTGGTAAAAGGGCATTTTCAGTAAATCGTGTACCACGACGAAAATGACGACCTTATTTTAAAAATTGTGTTTTTGGTCAATGTTAGCTTCTAGAACAAAGCTTATATTCTAAAATTAATGAAATTATATAAATTTTTATACAAATAAGCTTAGTTTTTCAATTATCGTCGATTTTGACTGACATTGTAGTCGATACCTGTCAGTCTTGTGACGATTTAAATAATTTTGTATTGTTTTAACTATTTAAGTATTTAATAATATTATACATTTGTATTATGGATAAATATTTATATTTTCAGAAAAATACATAATTTGTTTAAGTGACCAATAAATATTACTTAAAAAAGAAAATTTAACTTCAGTTTTGTGACAGATGCTACCGTGACACCCTTTAATTTCTTTATATTTAAGAACATGGTGATTAAATCTTTATTAAGTGTTATTATATTTAGTAATATTTTTGTGTACTAGTACGGTATAATGATTAATTTGGTTAAAAGTCTAAGAAAAAAATACAGAGATAAAAGTTAGCAACTGAGCAAAATGGGACAGTTACGAAACTGACAAGAACAACATTCTTAGGCTGGGGTTACATGGAAGTAATAAAAACAAATTATTTTAATTATATTAAAGTCTTTTAATTATTGAGGAACATGATCAGTCTTACGGGTTACGTAACACACTACAACGACGAGGCTGTTAGACTCATAAAAAAACTTAACTAAAATCCGCTGTATAAAGTTATCAGTCATTAAAAATAGTTCAAAGTTTTTAACTTTACATTATTATGTCTCACTATTCATTTCCAAAAATCACAATTCGTTTTAAAAGTTATAAAGATAGTAACCATTATTTAGCATTGGATGGTTTTAGGGTATCCCCAGACCTATCGACGCGGAATCGGCTTAAGCCAGTCAGAAAAAGCTTTATGTCCATGCAATAAGAGCGAAAAAAAACGTCCTTAGGCTCGGCTCGGCTCGATACTGCGTTGCAAACAACCGAACGACGTCTTTTTCGCTCTTATTGCATGGACATAAAGTTTTTTCTGACTGACTTAAGCCGATACCTCGTCGATAGGTCTAGGGAGACCTTACAAAAATTGGTTGTTTAATAATTCGGTCAGAATTAAACTGTTAGGGAAAACCAACCGTGTTTCTTGAATATTGGCTCTAAACACACTAATAAGTAACACTGTAACAATATGATCAATGAGGCTGTTGGCCTCATAAAAAAACTTAACTAAAATCAACTGAATAAAGTTATCAGTCATTAAAAATAGTTCAAAAGTAAAAACTTTACATTATAATGTCTCACTATTCATTTCCAAAAATCACAATTCGTTTTAAAAGTTATAAAGATAGTAACCATTATTTAGCATTGGATGGTTTTAGGGTATCCCCAGACCTATCGACGCGGAATCGGCTTAAGCCAGTCAGAAAAAGCTTTATGTCCATGCAATAAGAGCGGAAAAAACGTCGTTAGGCTCGGCTCGGCTCGATACTGCGTTGCAAACAACGGAACGACGTCTTTTTCGCTCTTATTGCATGGACATAAAGCTCTTTGTGACTGGCTAGAGCCGATACCGCGTCGATAGGTCTGGGTCTCCCCAGACTCTCCCCCAGGTCTTACAACCCATCAAAAATGAGATGTTTAATAATTCGGTCAGAATTAAACTGTTAGGGAACACCAACAGTGTTTCTTGAATATTAGCTCTAAACACACTAACAAGTAACACTGTAACAAGGTATGATCATATGATCAATCACATGAAAAAAACTTAACACAATTATTTTCCTAGGAGCACTATGAGTCCTACAGGTTAAGTAAAATTCGACCGAATCCGAGTCCGAATTTTAGCGTTTTTTTTCATCCGACTTGTTCTTTTATATTTTTTCCAGTTTTCTCTTCTAATTTCAGCTTCTTCTAGTGTCAATTCCTTAATCTTTTTCTTAGTGGAATTAATCCGTACTAAATTTTTCTTTCTTTGTATTTCTAACTTTTCAGGATCTTCCTTTAGTCTTTCTCTGTATCTCCGAGTTCTTTCCGCACCAGTAAGAGGCATGGTGAGGCGGAACAACCTATAAATTACAATATCGTAAAGTGTTTGTTTCGAATAAAAAAATGTAGGTACTCGTATAATAAACTAAACTAAAACAAGTATGTTAAAGTTTTTTTTTACTAATAATTGCATCTAAAACCATAAACTATCGCGTCTAAAATTAGGAAATACATTTCTATGAAAAAATAGTATAGTTTAGGGACTAGCTTTTGTTGCCGACTGTACTTTTACTGCTTAGAAGCTTAAAGACATCATGTGCTTATCAAGACAAAAATAACGAGCCCCAATTCGGCCCCAAATCCTGTACTAATAAGGAATTTAAATAAAAGGTCGTAAAATGTCCAGGTCCATATGGAAAAATATCGTAAGTATCATCGCATGTTTAAAAATACTAATAACAATAAAATAAAACACAAGTACCTATGTTTAATACAAAAATGTGACGATCAGAAAATAGAGTTTGATTCACTTTTTTCGTTATAAAAAGCTTAAAGAATCTAAGTAAATAAGTAGGATTTATGAAAAAAACACACCTAGAAACAAACGCATTTTTTTATATAATCGGGAGTGCTAAGTAGTAAAGGTGCTTTTTTATAACGCCCATGTAACACCACCCTAACGTGGTCGGTTTTGTGACTTTGGCGGTCAGCCTATACGTGATGGGGCGATATGTCACAAAACTGACGTCACATTTGTCTACCAAATTCTAATTGAAAAATGACTCTCAATTCATTTTACAGTATTTCACTATGGTTTTTATGAAAAAATACATTTGAGACCGTCTTTTTCCTTCCAAAATATTTGGAAGTTACGAAATAGCTACTGTTATATATAAATTATCTCACAAACCTGACTGAAGAAATGTGCACGTTGACCAGTTCACTGACACAACCTTGCTTCACGCCGCACTTTCACACACTGGACGTCCTATTGGTGGCCGGTTGATCACGTGATACTCAATGTTGCCATTTCCAGAAATATAACATGAATTGGTAGATTTTTTGATGTAGTTTCGGCCGTTACAAACCTGACATGTCAGGCGGCATCAGTTTTAAGTATCATTATTTAAATTAAAACTTTAATACGATAGTGATAAGCTATAATTTATAAAATTCGTTTATGTGACGTGCAAACTAGTCTAGATTAGTCGACTCCATCAAATTACAACGTTCCTTAGTAAATATTTTCAATGTTGCAACTTATAAAAAGTTGATTTTACCGTGGGACACGTCAAAAACTGCTACCCTCGCTGCTTTAAAATTTTAATATAATTACACAATGCGTATTTTTAACGTACAATTTTTGCCAAATCATTGTTACAAAAGCTAACTATATGTCTGCATCTTTTAAATAATTAAAAACCAATATTTAAAGCAGTAACAAATTGTTAAACTTGAGGGACATCATCAAAACGGGGGGTACACTTTTAAGTGAAAATGCCCAAAAACCACTAAAAATCGGAAAAAATATCTAACCAAATAAAATTAAGTGTCCTATTTTAATGTTGCATAACAATTATACGCATAATTTTAAGTCCGTATATTTTAATAATATGTAAAGTAATACTTTTTCACGCTTTCCAAATTAATAATACATTTTTATCATAAGGCCAACTAAATTTATGCTCAATAATGCACTGCCATTAATATGTTTTGCGTTTGGATAATAATAATGGGTTAGGTTCGTAAGGACTAGATTGCAAAACGACTATGTTGGCAAATCGTTGTTGCATAACGACCAACTAAACACAACGCCTTTTTTGTACTATGCCCTAGTAAGCCAAAAGTCTTTGCCTACCTAGTCGCTTTACTATCAGTGCGTTCTGCTGGGGTAATTTTGTTATTTGGGTAATTTTGGTATAAAAACAAAGCGTTATAGAACTAAGTCCAATCTTCAACCCATAGTCATAGGTCATAGTATAGTCATTCTACTATAGGACGATCGACACAATTAGACGTTTTGCAACCAAGATCTTATGAAACTAAATAATTTTGCTTACATAATCGTTTTGTAATCTAGTCCTTACAAACCTAACCCATAATAATAATGGAAGTGATACTATTTAAAACAAACCCGGATTCTGTAACATGTGGACCAGATTAAAATTTCCCTAGTTTTCTTTTGGCTAGAAAAACAAAGCGAACACAAGCCACCATTGCAACATATCTACACTACAATATCAAAACTATAAACCTAAGACTCAAAATGCGTTGTCAACTATGAGGACTGAGATAGAATGCCGCTATGTTAGTAATAACATCAGTTGTCGTATGTCCACACCGGAACACAATACAAAACCTGCGTTGGCTGAGTAAGGGATGTATTAATAAACTAATCTCAACTCTAATGCTCGCCTCGAGATATGTCAAAAATGACAGTGTTCTATGGTTTGACGTTTACTTTGACGTATCTTGTGACGCGCATCTCAGCCAAGATGAGTTTATTAATACGGGCCTAAGACTGCTCCGAGCGTACGCCGGATGTACAGTGGCGCCCTCATTCATTACTATTATTGAGTTTTCTAATAAACTAAAGTATTTTCTTGAAATTGTTCGGTAGTTTTTTGTACTACAAATGAAAACAAAACTTAAAGGCACACACACACACAATTTAAATAAAGGTTCACATAATTTAATAACAATTCACCTTCGAGTTATCAAGTTAACGGAAAAAAGCGGCCACCTTTTCCCGTTAAGCTGACTAACTCTAAGGGTAATAAATTGTTATTAAAGTTTGTTACGTATCCCATAAATTGTGTTTTTACTTGCGCTACAAAACCGTATCGTCTGATTGCAAGGAAATTCTTTAGTTAATTAGAAAACACAATAAAAGTATAATATTGAGGGCGCCACTGGACGCTCGACGTTTGCTCGGTGCAGTCTTAAGAATGAGTAACAATAGAAGCATAGTGAAATATCCGAATAGCATACGGTGACTTGCTTTAAAACGCTGCGAGCTCTCAGTCGACTGATTGATATACGAGCTGGCAATCGAATCGGCCAGTCGAGCAATCTTGGTACTTTGGCCTCGTTACTGTCGGGTTGGAAGTGTAGTTAAGGAAGTTATTTGGCTTTTACTAAAATGTAGATACATAAAAGGTGAGAAAACGAATTGCGAATAATGTTATACTTAGGCACTTTAATGGGTGCGCCAAAGTTCATATAAAATTGCAAATTAGATTATTGGAACTCCGAAAATGTATCTCATATAATTTTACAACCTAATGATCACTCTTCATACTCTTCATAATTTTTTTGAATCCTAACGATCGGAACTTATAATCATCTGAACTTATACCGTCAATATTCATGGAACCGTACACTTTTCAGAATTTCTTAAATATCCTTACGTGAAGATAAAATTAGGTTAGGTTAGGTTAGATTTATGAAAATCTAAAAAAGTAACAGTTTTTTGAAAAAAATATTATGAGTTGCGATGATTATGACTTATGACTTAAAAAAGTATGAACAAAAAAGTATGAGCAAAATTTTTCGGAGTAATGATGAGTATAGTCACAAATCGGTATTTGAATAAAAATTCGAAAGACCAATTTTATATGAGCCAATATGAACCCCATTTTTATAAGGGCAATGACAGGAAAAAAGAAAATTACACTAGCCAAAGCCAAATAGCTCAAATTTGCTGTTAGTGGATGTACAAACAGACAGATGCGAAAAATTACTGCGTTATACTATTTAGAGATGCAGACCTCCAGGAGGCTAAGCTACGCAATGTACATCGAATTCTCACCTCTCGGCTTTATGCAATTGAGGTCAGGAGCGTTATTATGAAATAGCTATGTTGTTCAGTTTACGCTGAGAGAAAAGGACAGAGCTATATAATTGCTATAGCTCTGTCCTTTACGCTCACCGTTATTAACTGCATAGCTATTTCATGATAACCCCCCAGGGGTGTTATTCTCTCAAAAACAACGGACGATCGGACGAACGACGAAATCGCAGCGGCGAGTTTAGGTAGTCCCGTCAGAGCGAACAAAACACATTTTAGCGCGTGAATTTTCAATTAAGCAGCGTTATACATTCGATCCATCGGCAGAAACCATGCTGCTAAATTGAAAATGCAGGCGCTAAAAATATGTTTTGTTCGCACTGACGGGACTACTTAAACTCGCCGCTTGGACATTCACTCGTTCGTCCGTCCGACCGTCGTTGTTGAGAGAATCACTACCCAGGTCAGTTTATGGTACCCACGTGGGCTACCTACTTAAAATATCATTGTAAAACGAAATAAAATATACACAGAAATCCAACGACGATATTATGTGTACAGTTAGTAGTACTTGCGCAAGCTACTACGCATCGTCTGTACCAGGTTAAGATAAAGTTTAGTCCCATCTAAAGTTTGGTTCCTTTTCAGACTGCCAATGACAATAACAAGTGTACCTTACTGTAATTGTCTTTAGGTAGAGGATGAAATAGTGATGAGAATAATGTTACCTTTAATTAGTTTATTAAATAAAATGAATATATATGTATATTTATGATCATCATCCTATGGTTATGCTGGGTGCGATGCGACAGAGACGAAAATCTCGTTTCTCAATCATATCTATCAAATATTACATTTTCATCACACTTGCACGTAAACAGTATCTAAGCATACATGTTAATTTGGTCGTAATGCCCCATATAAAAGCCTCGAGCTTTCGCCCCTGAGCGATCAGTCAGTCAGTTGTATTCTCACCGAAAGTGCTTTTGATAAAAAAATACAAGATTAAATAGAGATTACTACCTCAAAATAAACATGAAGATAATAATTAAAGAAATTAATAAATAATATAACCATGCTCAACATTCAAAATAAAATAAATTGATTTGTTTATATAGTGACGGAGTGAAAGGTCCCGACAATAACAATTTGACCGAGCTGTTTCTTAAATTCATCGGTTTATAAATTCGTTAACGTTTTAAAATACAACTTGTTCCGGTATCACCTAACTGTTGTAACGCTAAAGTCTTTCCAAAGAGATAACTGACTGTCTAATACGCCTAGTTCTAGTTTAAGCAATGTTGAACATTGTTTCGAAGAGGTCAAACGTCGTAAATTGCGGGGTATGTTGATGAATGGCATGTCGGGGTAAGTTATAGGCGATCTTGCCCTACAAATGGGCTGTGGGCCAATGCATACAGATTTAAAACGTATTGTTGCTCTTAGCGCCGCTGGATGTGGCTTTAGGTACCAGTAAATCTAGAGTCGAGTCCAGAATTAGGCGAACTAACTTGACAGTTCATTGTACACTAATGTTGCCACTGTTTGGCTAGTGCTGTTAATATCGATAGCTAAGTAATCGAACACGTAACGGATTTGGAATTATCATCGACGGTATATAGCGTTTGTCTCTATCGCACTTTCATATTTGCCAGGAAAAAAGGGATGAATGCTATATGTATAGTACATGAAATGTACCGTACTAGCCCGACAGAATCTGTTGTAATAAAAGCATTATTTTTGTATTTTATTCCTTATTTGAGCAGGAAGTATCGTAAATATCCGCTTTAAACTGTAGGTACATCCTTCAGATCATAGTATATCATAAAAATTGTAGTTCGTCTCTATTTGGCAAGTATGTATGAGTGTGAAAGTTTCGACGATAATTTCTTGATAAAATATAAATAGAATCAGATTTATAGACGGCACAAGGTTATATCGACATATTTGTGTCGACACAAACCTATCACTATTTATTTTTTCCTATGTCTGGCAACATTTTCGGCTGTCAAGTTAGTTCGCCTAATTCTGGACTCGACTTTACACCGTGGTAGCTTTATCTTGTCTAGGGGACACCGTTGATGTATGTAGGAAAACGTATCGAAACTTTTATGTGGTCATCTTGCACCGTGTTATAAGTTATAAACAAATATAAGTAGGCGAGTTTTAGTTTTTTTTTCTCCTTAACGTACGTACGTAACATTTTTGGCATGTTTTCCTGCTGATCTACGCATGTTATTGGATATTATATTGAATTTAATATTTATTGATTTATATAATGCTACATTAAGTAGTACCATTGTAATATGTTTCAAAAATGACTGACTGCTGAGTTTCTTGTGGCGTTTCTTCTCAGCAGTATCTCCTCTTGGGAAGCGCTGCTGGTAGATTCTTGACGTGTAAAAGTGCCCTTACGGCCTACTTACTGAATAAATGTCTTTTATCTTTTATCTTATCTTATCTAAAATTCAAATTTCTAAATTCAACATATTTATTCAGTAAATAGGCCACATGAGGGCTCTTTTACACGTCGGTAATATAGGGTGAGTCTACCAGCGCTTCGGACAAGACCAACATTGCGGAGAAGAAGCGCCGCAAGAAACTTCAGCAGAAGGTCATTTTTTCAATCATAAAAACATAATATGTAGTGTTTAAAACTAAGTAAGATTGCTTTAAATTTTATTATGGTCTTGAAAGGCGAAAAAGCCCACCAGTCGCAGTGAAGTAAATCGCCTGTGAGGTACATACGAATTAGCAATCTAAATACTTTACTTTGTATCTTGCCACTAGCAAACCAGGGTAGGACAGCATGGTAAATTAATTCGATTTACACATATTTTAACTTGAAGACCATTCCATTTACCCTGGTAACCCTGTAGTGGCCGAAAGACTTTGTCCGTCTGGATTTCTACAACCATCTTCTAGCTCACTCCAAGTCGCCACTGGTTCACGCCTTGCATTTGGTGAACACGCTGGTCGAGTCTGCCCCTGATTGTGATGTATTTGCCAGTGGATGGAAGGTTGTGTGTATTGAATGTTTGAAGTTATGCGAGAAGATGGCCCGCATTTCTTCGGTGTAAATAATATCTATATTGTCATGTCTTATATTATGTTTTTATTATTAATTTGATTGTCGTTGTTAATTTATATTTAGTATGTAATTCACAGTGTTGTAGTGTTAAACTGTTATGCTGTGTAATTATTTTAAATAAAGAAATAAATAAAGAAATAAATAAATCTTCCTTTTAACCTGTCGCCAAACAGGTAGTCTCTGCATCATTGTCGACGCAAGTGCAAGTTTTCAGCGATGGCAACAAATTTGTCTTGAGTTCATCATCGTAAGATTTTAATCTTGAGATCGCCAATGGGCTTCACCACCGAAATGAAGTACAGAGTGTATAAAAAACGGTTAAACTCAATTAATGCTCGACTCGAATCTATCTCGTATGCGTGAATGTGTCATATTATACAGATTTAAGTTTGTGTCCTATACCAAAAGTTAACTTTTATACTTTAGACTAATTAGAGGTTCAGTTGAAAATGAAACTTTGGTATTTCTGTTAATACATGGGGCGGCATGCTAGATCATGTTTTGAAAAGTTGTTTGTTGATTACTTACTTTAGACGTTGACTGTACTTTTGGAAAGCGAGCAATTTTTTTTTTTTTTTTTTTTTTTTTTTTTTTTTTTTTTTATGGCATTGAGAAGACAAACGAGCACACAGGCCACCTGATGGTAAGTGGAAACTGTGACCCATACACTGCAATCCTAAGACTGCCAATGCGTTGCCAACCCTGAGGACTAAGATGGAATACCTCTATGCTAGTCATTTCACCGGCTATCTTATCCCCGAACCGGAACACAACAATGCGAACACTGCTGTTTGGCGGTAGGTTAATAGATAAGATGGTGGTAGCGATCCGGACGGACCCTGCACAAGGTCCTACCACCCGCAAAACCGCACCGCACCACCCTACTCGAACCGCACTACTCTGGTGTATGTGTCAACAGATTTAGGTTAGCTTTTTTCCTATGGACAGACATCACCAGAAGTAGCTACGCAACCGAAGAAGTCAAAATGATCTGCACTGGACTTAACTGTCAAGAGAACACGTGACGTGTCAAGATCATTTTGATGTTATTCTGCTTAGCTATTTTTGATGCTGAATACCAAAAGTTAAAGCCAAATTTCCTATATCCGCATAAACGGCGTCAGGCCTACTTTAGTCCTATCGCAAAAAAACATAACTTTATCCACAAACCTGACCACAGGAACCTTCCGTCGTTGGATACCATATTCGCAAAACATGATATTCTGAAAATATCATAAAAGCAAAACATCATATTCGCAAAACATGACATTTGCAAATCATCATAGTAGCAAGACATCACATTAGCAAAACTTAACTACTATTAAGACATTAATTCGATAGTGTCAACGGAGCTCCGCTACGGCGGAGCTCCTATTTCTGGGTAGTTTGGCCCTCCGGGCCTGATATAAATCTAACATAACCTAAACCTACCTAATGATTTTATAACAAAACCCGACTATTTGTAAATATAATGTTTTGCGAATATCGTGTTTTGCTGTATGATGTTATGCGTAGGTATATTATTATGATGTTTTGCGAGTATCATGTTATGCGTATAATTATGATGTTTTGCTAGTATGATCTTTTGCGAATGTCATAATATTCTGTAGAGTAACCGCACAGGAAAGACAATTTTGGTTTATTCGAGAGAGTAGGTATAACCCGAATAGGCCTATTGAGAATTTCTAGAGTATTCAACGTCCGTGTATCCAAGCTGCCCCGAATTTTGACTAATGGATAAAGGCAGTTGTGTTATGAGTCGGGACGCGACTCGATACGATTTATTTGAGCAATTGTCCTGGACACCGCCATCTATCGGAGGACTTGTTAAAGGAACAGTGTGAACCATGTGAAAGAAGTTTTACTTTGATTATTTCTTTAGTTAATTTTGAATGAAAAGTAATGATGAGAAAAATGATATATAATACAGAAGTTATAATATTCGCCTGGTTTAGACAACAGCACATGCTGTTGAAAAACAAACAAAATGTTGATACCTGGTCGCTGGTCGTTTTGTTAATGTTGATACCTTAAATATACACTTATTTTTCGTTAACTGGGGTATTAACAAAACGTTATTCATTAAATTCCTCGCTTCACTCGGCCTCAAAATATGGCACGGGTAGAATGTAGGCCGAGTCTTGGCGAAGTTTTCGCGGACGCCAAGTTTCCACAAGGTACAGTCGGCGAGATATCAGAGAAGCACATCCTTGGGAAGTAGAAATAACTTCGCAAAACAGCGGGACCACTAAAAAATAAGCGTCGAGGTTTTTTTTAAGAACCTTAGAGATGCACTAAGTTGTTGCATTAAGTGACAGTAAATAAGTCTTATTGTAAACAATCTAGGTGCCAAATTAGATACTTCTTTTTTAAATACTACTGCTACTTTTGGTAGCTTTGAGAACTTGCCCTATTTTGGTCGTTAATGTTGGTGGCAATCAGTATTTATTGGTAGGTTGTCGATAAACGTTTATGTAACACTTCTAAATCTGTTAAAAAAATTACATGGCGTGTCTTTAAACTAGGAAGAAGTGTTTAGGAGTTAGGTACTTAATTCTTCATACATTTCAATATGGGATAATAAATTTACTTTTTTCCGATCGAGAGAAGAAATAGTAGAAAGAAGATTTCGAGTTTTTTCCTTTCGTTGTGCTAAAAATTCTAAATCAGTCCTAAATTTCAAGGCTCTAAGTTATCAAGAATTACCCTATTTTGATGAGATAGTCAGAATTAATTGCTTTTTAAAGAATGATTAAAGAACCTTGAGTATTTTAGTAGGCTTTAATTGTATAAGTTTAAGTGTTGTGTAAACAATCTGATTTCAAGCTGAACTAGGGAAAAATGTGAATTGAATTGAATTGAAAAGTTATGAGGGTGGAAAATGGTCTTAATGGGTTCGTGTTAATAAGCACTGCAGTGTTTCTTGGCTTTTTTCGAACTTGTCTAGAGACACTGCCGTGTGTTGACATACGAATATCATCCATGACCTTATTTGAAATTAATGACAATTATTATGTTCGTACAAACTTACCCAATACCCGTTCAATTAAATAAGTAAACGAAAGCAATCATCATGGAGCCGATGATGCGGATATGCTGATGATGAAGCAATCAAAAGTTCAAAACCCCGACTATATTGTCTCTCTAATAACGATCATTATCATTACACACACTAACACACGCACTAACTACTTGTTTATTGCTGTTTTCTGTTTTTACTTTTTTCTATGTGTCTTGTGTCTGTAGTGACTAAATGTTTTTCTTTTCTTTCTTTCTCTATTTGCCTCGATAATGAGTTTCGGAATTTATGCGGGCGTTTAATTAAAAAGTGAACTTTTTATTTTAAACTACGACAAAACTGTTCGGGTTCTCATATCTCAGAATGTGTCTTTAACGAGACATGAATACGAAGTTTGTCTTACAGATTCTACTCCATTTCAGTGTAAATCGTTCCTGAAAATCCTTTGCGGTACGATTTTAACCAAACGATTTATTATGCTATTGCGCATAGCCGCAAAGTTTGACTAATGGTTAAGTACATTTCTTTTTTCGTTTTTACTTTTTATAATATTATGACTAGCTTTTGCTTACGACTCCGTACGCTTAGAAGTCATTTACCGCTACTCTCTCGGGAACTGTCCAATATTCTGGGACAAAAACTACCCTATGCCCGATTCCAGGATCTTACCTTTATGTGTACTGAGTTTAATCTCGATCCGTTCAGTAGTTAAAGCGTAATTAAGTAACAAACATCCAAATATCCAATTAATCAAACTTACACATATAAAATAATTAATAAATGGAAATAAGTATTCAGGGAAATCTCACATTTAAACAAAACTTGAACAAAAAAAATTTCATACTTGTCCTTTTTTGACATAGATTTTTGCGTTTTTTTTTTATTGTTTATTTATTAACCAAAAATTACATATTTTTCGTTTGTAGTAACGGCTTCGAATCCGTATACTGAGCGTGGTCCAACATGCTCGTATCCGAAACCCTACACTGAGCATGGTCCGACATGCTCGTATGTGAAACCCTACACTGAGCATGGTCCGACATGCTCGTATGCGAAACCCTACACTGAGCATGGTCCGACATGCTCGTATGCGAAACCCTACACTGAGCATGGTCCGACATGCTCGTATGCGAAACCCTACAATGAGCATGGTCCGCAACGCTCTTGCCCGAAGCCCTACACTAAGCATGGTCCAACATGCTCTTGCCCGAAACCCTACACGGAGCATGGTCCGACATGCTTTTGCCCGAAACCCTACACTGAGCATGGTCTGCGATGCTCTTGCCTGAAACCCTACACTAAGCATGGTCCGACATACTCTTACCCAAAACCCTACACTGAGCATGGTCCGATATGCTCTTACCCGAAACCATACACTGAGCATGGCCTGACATGCTCTTGACCAAAACCCTACACTGACTATGGTCTGACATGGTCTCACCCAAAACCCTACATTGAGCATGGTCCGACATGGTCTCACCCAAAACCCTACATTGAGCATGGTCCGACATGGTCTCACCCAAAACCCTACACTGACTATGGTCTGACATATTCTTACGCGGCTTTTTAAACTTTCTCTAGAAGATGACGAAAATTTACCACAGTCTTTAATCAACTCGCTCCGATATAATCGAAATCCATTCTGCCGGAAGCAAAGGGCGGCATATTATAACGCAACCTTTGACTCAAAGCTGAACGGGAAAAATCCAATAATGTCCTTTGAAGTCTATCTTTGGAATAAAACAAAATCTTGCCGTGCCACGATCGCCATTAGGAATATCGCAGACTATGATACTCGTCGTTTATTGCAAAAGATGCACACGTTTGTAAAATTATAATTATATGATTAAACTAGCGATCCGCCCTAGCTTCGCTTCGGTTTCTGTGAGTATGATATATAGCCTATAGCCTTCCTCGATAAATGGGCTATCAAACACTGAAATATTTTTTTCAAATCGGACCAGTAGTTCCTGAGATTAGCGCGTTCAAGCAAACAAACAAACAAACTCTTCAGCTTTATAATATAAGTATAGATAATATAAATAGTTAGTATAGATTAGAACAAGAATTGAGTTAAAAATAAAAAGACAATTTTCATTGACAGTGCGAGGGATCCAAGATGCTTTACGATTACTATTTTCGAAAACTTTCAAAGTGTGTCGAATAGCCATAAGCGCTTGACGTGATTTAGACCAAAATAAGTGATATAAAACTAAAGGCATTGGTAATTATTTTGAAACACTTTGAGAATTATGGCTGATTTACATTAATCCAGCAAACGCAAGACATAAGTACATTGCGTCGTTACAATAGCTCTCGCGTCAAACGCGGAAACCAACTTTTCAATGTACTTCTACTGGCATGCATTTACTGGAACAGTGTAAGTCAGTTATTAGGGCCTATTATTTGATCAGTAGTTAACTGAGCTAATGGTTTTAATTCCAAAATCGAGTTGAAAATGTGCCACATTTTGTTCAGATTTAAATTGGTTGCGTTTGTAAAATATCTAAAAAAAAATCCAACCTCTGTTCAACACGATAAAACATTGCTTTTAACGTGTTATCGTATCGTTATCGTTACGATAGCTTTTATTTGCTCGACAGTAGTAACGGTAAAGTTGATAACAATACTACAATTACTGTAGACGCCATTAAATAAATAAATAATAATAATGGTGATCAAAGATTCAAAATTCAAATTCATAATCATTTATTGGAACTACAGACAGATTCGGGACTTAAACTGCATTTATTTTTTTCCGGCCCTAGGAGCTATAATAAGACGGACGTAACCTCGTCTAATCATGAGTCAAGTGAAGCATGCAAAATGGCTGTCAGGTCTGTAATCTGCACACACGTAAACTGTCACTCGTGTGGCTCGGCGCGTTGTCTTACCCAGTGTAAAGTGCCGACCTAGCTAGCATGCTTCACACCTTTTGAGTGCAACGTTACGTCCGTATTTTGTTTAGGTCCGTGGCATTATACATTATTTTTTATTACCTCGCGTTGTAATACGTTGTTTAAAAGAGTTATTAATTTACCACAGTATCACTACATAGTATAAAACAAAGTCGCTTCCCGCTGTCTGTCCCTATGTATGCTTAGATCTTTAAAACTACGCAACGGATTTTGATGCGGTATGTTTTAGTAGATAGAGTGATTCAAGAGGAAGGTTTTTATGTATAATAAATTTTGTTTTATGTACGTGTGTTATAGAAAACTGAAATAAACCGAAGCGAAGCGAGGGCGGGTCGCTATAAAGTAATAATTTAGATATTTTTTTAAGGGACTTTGTAACAGTTCCATTGTATAACAGAACATTAACTGGCCACTCCAAATTGACTGTCAATCGTGGACGTACGTGAATTCACTTTGAATAATCACCTATTTGAAACCGCAACGTGTTGCGCGTGGGCAGCCTTAATTAAAGTTTCCCTGAATTATTCACGACACTGAGCGATTTTCATCGCATTGATTTAAAATTAACGAGATATGCAGATCTGAGTTTACCAGGTAATGAAAATAACTTATCGTCCCCTTACTTCTAGAACCGCTTAAAGTACCTTTTAGGCAAAATCAAGTTACGAACATCGTTAGAAAGTACTTTCCAATATCTACGTGTTGGTAAAACCCGTTTTTTAATACCATGCTCCGTTCCTGAGATAGCCTCTTGCTTAAAGTAGTTTAACGGCGATTTTTTCAATATTGAACAAGCAAAAGCTACTAAATGGTTGTTATAATCGATATTTTTAAATTTTTAAGAAGAAAAACATTTTGTCCTCATTAAAGTGGTTTTAGCAGGTTTCATGTTTAAATAAAATACAATTTAGTTACTCTAATAAGATACTAAACATGTATAGTAGTTTTTTGGTGCTAACCATAAGATATAAACGTTTATTTTGCCATCTACAAAAACATTCAAACCAATCGATAATATGTTTTTCCACTTCCTAATTACTCAAAAGTCAAAAATATTAATCAGCAAAAACAACAAAAACATATTATAATGTGTTTTGTTTGCATCTTTTTTGCTTTCGCGGGTAGAATCCGATACAGCAAAAACCGCTTAACGTGCGCGTACGCGCTTCACGCTGTACTCCCTAGTGAGGGCCTCCCCGCTAGGCGCTAACCGCGCTTAGTCGCGTCTCACCTGTTTGCAAGTGTCGACGCCGATTGCGTGCACGCATGTAATATTTACCTAATAACAGTGATGACAAGGGTTAAAACATGAATTCCCGTACAAAAAAAATGTTAAGCTTGGTGCTTGGAAACAGTGGTTTGCATAAAGGTAAGTAAAAATGACTGTTTATATTAATTATGTTAAAATTGATATGTTAGGTAAATCACGAGAACAATATTAAAGCTCCTACTGTTACTGTTACTAAAATCTCATTGAATAAGGCGAACTATTTTAGTCAATGTCATTTAAGACAACGAATTTGCATGTTGAACATTTATTAATTACGGCAAATCGCGCGGGGCGTTGACCCCAACATACAAAAAGTTTTCGTTATAGATGATGACAACAAGCTATCTTCTGGTGTCAATGAGTCGCCAAGTTACGGACAAATCAACCAAAGGATGTAAGTCGAATGTGAAAACAATTTAGGTAGGTATTACAACTACCTACTTCTTAACTGTTTGCCGCGGATTACAACACGTTCCTACCTACATACTTACCAGTAAATAGGTATATCACTTAACAAAATTCAATACTACCTATTTCAATTTTAAATGTCTTAGTTTCATATTAAGTATACAAAACAATTTTGAGTAGGTAAGTTTTTGATTGACTCAATTTGAAACTATGTAGGTACTTACTTAAATAAATCTTGGAAGACGATTTTAACTTACTTTTCGTTTTTGGAGATACTTGAAATTTTGCAAGCTAGTGTGATGCCGATGACAATACAATAATATTATGGTACCAACGAGCTGGTATGGTGATCGAGACGGAAGGTGGTCATCAGAACTCCTCAACGGTTTATAGTAGGTCCATAGAGTTTGGATTCGTTTGAGTCGTCTTTCAATAGCGAGTTTGTTATCAATAGTACAAGTACAGTCGGCAACAATAAATTGTCAGCAAAATGAATTATTTAGGAAAAACTTTTTTTAGGGTAAAGAATTAGTTATTCTACAGTGTATGTATTAAAATTATTTATTGCACAAAATGAAAAAAGAAAATACAATGTGTACAGAAAAGGGATGTAAGTTAAGTACATAACTTAAAGCTAGTATTATGTTTCAGATAACTGTAATCCAGAGCCGCAGCCGATACTAGCAGTGACGAAGAATAACTTTTTTTTTTATATCAGTGGGAGGCAACCGAGCATGTAGGTTACCTGATGGGAAGTAAACACCACCGCCCATATACACCATCAGCTCAAGAAGAGTTGTCGGTGCGTTGCCGGCCAATAAGGGAGATGTAAGCTCTTTTCTTGAAGGCACCCATGTCATAACTGGTAGGAAATACCGCCGAAGGGAACTCATTCCACAGTTTCACTGTACGAGGCAAAAAGTGCCTAGTGAAACGCACGGTTGAAGAACGCCCTTCATCAAGGTGATGTTGATGGAACCTGGCATTGCGACGAGTAGTTCGGTGGTGGAACTCTGCGGCCGGTAAAAGTCGAAATAAATCATCAGAACACTCCCCGTTGCAAAGCCTATACAGCACGCAAAGTGAACTGACGCCCCTTCGGATAGAGATGGAATCCAATCGGACGGAGAGCGCTGGGTCGTTGACGATTCGAACCGCTCTGCGTTGTATCCGGTCAAGTGGAAGAAAGAGGTATTGGGGTGCCCCAGCCCAGAGATGAGAACAGTACTCCATATGCGGCCGAACCTGAGCCTTATAAAGTTGGAGGCAGTGGTCAGCTGTGAAGTACCGTCTTGCTCTACTAAGCACGCCAAGCCTCCTGGAAGCCAATTTGGCTTTATCTTCCAAATGACTACGGAACTTAACGTCATGAGAAATGTCAACGCCCAGGATTCCGATACTGGGCCTGATGGCGAGGGAAGTGCCTTCGAACTGAGGTGTGACGAAAGGGCTTTTCTTGACTGATAACACGCACAGTTGTGTCTTAGTGGGGTTAAATTGGACCAGGTTGAGTCTGCCCCACTTTGAGACCGCCTCCAGCGATGACTCAGTTTCAGACACAAGCTTTGCTCGGCAGTCTTCGGTGTTGGCTCGAGAGAGATTACTCCGGCCAAAGTAGTGCGTGTGACTAGTGCTATCATCTGCATAGCAATGAATGTTACTAATCTGCAACATATCGTTGATATGCAGAAGAAACAGCGTAGGGGACAATACACAGCCTTGCGGTACACCAGAATTCACGGGCATGAGTTTCGAGCATGAGCCATCAACTGTTATTTGGATGCTCCTCCCCGTAAGAAAACTGGCTGCCCATTTGCAGAAACTCTCTGGGAACCCATAAGAAGGCAGCTTCGACAAAAGTGCTTTGTGCCAAACCCGATCAAAGGCCTTCGCTACATCCAAACTAACGGCCAATGCCTCGCCCTTGCTCTCCTCGGACTCAACCCAAGAATGAGTGAGGTAATCACCAGCTGAACGCCCACGGCGGAAGCCATATTGGTGGTCACTTAATAGCTGATTATCCTCCAGATACCTCAGCAGCTGACGATTAATAACATGTTCCATTATCTTGGAGAAAAAGGATGTTAAAGCGATAGGCCGATAATTTGATGGATCTGAGCGAGTATCCTTTTTTTTTTTTTTAGTCTACTCCTACGTGTTTTTTATAACCCTAATAAACATTTTTTTAAACCTATGTGACGTTTATTTTAGTTTTACCCACTTATTTCTCCAGTCAACACCAATGTTTGTCTCAATGTTGCTTTTTATCTAATAAACGCCTTATTAGTAAACATCATTCGATGAAAATTTGTAAACGAATAGTTTTAAGTTTTGAATAGTGCAAACTTTACAAAACATACCGCTATATCTTGTAGAGACGGGGCAGTCGGTAAAGTAAGTTACAGTACAAAACATACTAGTAACATATTAGCATTTTAAGTGCACTTAATTCTGAAATATCAAATTCTTTACAGCCAAAACCAACTAACTGACTCGTGACTGTAATATAAACTAAGATAACTGCATAATTAATCACAATTCCCAATATTTTTCTAGTCCAAAGTGAAACTTATATAAGTAAGAAAGTTAAACTTTGAATTAATACTGCCGAAGCCTATTAGTTTAAAAGATACGAATAAATTGACTCTACAGCAAAAACCGCTTATCTGCACCACCTTTTTTACAAAAGCCTCAATTTAAACCATTTGTTTACAGAATATACTATTTTTTTACTTACAGTTTTGATTACTAATAACCTCTCCTTATAAAATCTATAATATCATTTACTTAGAATTGGGTTTAACTAGACATTTAAACACTCAAACCTTTAAATGCGTTTTTCTCAAAACTTACTTCATGCAGTTAAGCGGTTCTAGAAGTAAGGGGACGTTATGTAGAATAAATAACTTTGTTCAGAGATCGAACTTTATGGTTGTTGCACATTACATTTATTATTTATTATTACGTTTGCTATACTTATTTTTACTATACCTACAGGGTGAATTATAATTCGTGATCATGATGATTACCTCTGTGTTCTACCCACCCACCCACGAATATGAACAACCAATTCTGAAATCACGAAAAAAAATTCAGCTGCTTCATAAGTGTGCGTCTGTTTGTGGCACCATTACTCTTAAACTGATGAAACAATTTGGATGCAGTTTTTTTTATTCTGAAAGGTTCTGCAGACGTTTGATTTTTTGTAAGTTTGATTCATAGCATTAGGTTACCATAATCTGAAGATCGAAAATACTAATATAATCACTATACAAATGGCAAAAACTTGATTCTTCCAAATTGTTCGTTCTTTTAAGTCGTTTTAGCACAAGGATTTAAATTCACCATTCTCGTTGTTACCAAAAAACTTTAGTATAATTTTATGCAATATGGCGGTCATATCAACACCTCAAATCATATTCAAGCGATAAACTTAAGCTGTGCGTTATTTAAACGCTCGATTTACCGTTACGACGGCTTTCTTGCCACAGCAGTAATATTTATTGTACAATACACTCTTTACACCATTTACAAACTTAACCTTTTTCGTGAAAAGTGAGTCATATTTTACTTTCGACTTATTTTCATCGAGATAAGGTTTTGTATCGCGATGACATTGGAAACGCCTAGCTTTACTAAGTTTGTAAGAGCTGTATACGGTATCATAGACATTGTAATATCTGAACAGAATACGCTCGGTTTTGGCAAGAAAACAACTGAATGTACGAAATTACTAAATATTCTCTTTAATATTTAGTATAGAAAGTTAAAAAGACTTTTGACTTAATTACGTATTTGAATTTATATGTTTATTCTCATGGCCTCAACCACTTTCATCATTTTTCCTTTCGAACGATTAATAAAGTAGCGCTCACATTAGACATTAAAGACTGTACACGATAAAATCCGGCCATGCATGATCTGGTGTATTTTTGCGATGAATGCATATTTTCAAGCAGTTTTTTTTTAATATGTTGTATAATTATAATACTATATAATGAAATAAAATTGTATCATAATGTATGGGTATGTGTGAGTTTTCGCCAAATATATTCTATCATACCTTTCATCTCCTGTACAGCGTTTTTTGACAATCTTCACTCGCTTCCTGTTTCTACGCCACAACTGTATTTATATTGTTACAAGCAGTTTTACCCACAATAGAATGTCGTCTTACGAAAAAAATACTTTTTGAAACTCATTTCTGTTTGTAGTAGTCAGGAAGGCTTTTTACTCCAAGCACTGAAAGTTGTTTTTGTATGGGAGGCATTTATTTGTCAAAAAGTCAAATTCGACAAAGTTAAAAAACCTCAGAACTATCTTAATCTGAATATAATTAGGAAAGTTTTAACTATTGTGGTAAGATAATTTAATAAGGCATAATTTGGCTTGTATAATTAATAATAATAAAATGTTTTTAAACGGAGAATTTGGTAAAGACTGTCAGAAGATCGTGTACAAAAAAATAAAGGTACTGTGGATTATATAAGGGTCTAAGACACAGACGCTCTAACATTTTATTATGATTGTATTTTTATTATGTAGTTTCATAACCACTGACTATTACAAAAAAGTGCTGCTTGAAAATTTGCATTCATTAAAAAAATACACCAGATCATGCATGGCCGGATTTTATCGTGTACAGTCTTTATTTGCATGCTCCCTGAACGATTTCACAAAGGCCACTATGTTTGTACTATGCTATACTCAATAACTGTATAATAATTGTGTTACTATGTGAATGTGTGGTTCCCCAACGAAAGTGTTGAGCTCATTTAGTGCTCGGTCATAATAAACTTCGAACTGAACATCAAGGTGACAACCATGATAATAACCACATAATATCAATGGCAGTCACAATGACAAGGGGGTGCTCGACATGTTCAAGACTGCACCGAGCAAACGTCGAGCGTCCAGTAACGCCCTCATTACTTTTATTGTGTTTTCTAATTAACTAAAGAATTTTCTTGCAATCAGACGATACGTTTTGTAGCGCAAGTAAAAATACAATTTATGGGATACGTAACAAACTTTAATAATAATTACCCTTTGAGTAGTCAACTTAACGGGAAAGGTGGCCTCTTTTTTCCGTTAAGTTGATAACTCGAAGGTGAATTGTTATTAAACTATGTGATATACCCTATAAGTTGTGTTTTCATTTGTAGTACAAAAACCAACCGATTAATTTCAAGACAATACTTTAATTTATTAGAAAACACAATAATACTCGTACCTATTAATGAGGGCGCCACTGTACATCGGGCGTACGCTCGGCGCAGTCTCAATGGCTGACTGCATCTAATGTTGATTCTTATTCTTATTACTCACTTGTCTATCGCATTAGGTACCAGCCTGTAATGATATATTTAAGTAAAATACATTTATTCACTACACAGAATTTTTATTTATTTTTATTTTTATTTTTATGGCTTTGAGAAGAAAAACGAGCACACAGGCCACCTGATGGTAAATGGAAACTGTGACCCATAGACATTCGCATTCACAAGACTGCAATGCAATCCTAAGACTGCAAATGCGTTGCCAACCCTGAGGACTAAGATGGAATGCCTCTATGCTAGTCATTTCACCGGCTGTCATATCCCCAAACCGGAACACAACAATGCGAACACTGCTGTTTGGCGGTAGGTTAATGGATAAGATGGTGGTAGCGATCCGGACGGACCCTGCACAAGGTCCTACCACCCGCACACAAATAGACAAATGATGGATAACAAACAATGTGACAGAAACAGCACGGAGTGTGTGTCCTTGCCGTAGCGAACTGGACACTGGCTCAGCATTATGCTAAATCGTCAGACATCTTCAGTGCTGATTTTCAGCCAGTACCGATTTGGTGACTCACGGAACGCTGTACAAAAATATACTATACTATAAATGGAATATATTTTGTTTTTCAAACCTTCATGATTAATTTGGAAGACGCGAGATTTGTCAGGATCTTAGCAGGTGGAAAGGACTGGTCTCTGCCTACCCCTTTAGGGAACAGGTGTCATTAAATGTATGTATGTAATCATCATCATCATCATCAGCCCACACTAGTCCACTGCTGGACATAGGCCTCTCCCATTGCACGCCAACGAGCACGATTCGTGGCCACTCTCATCCAGCTCTTGCCAGCCACCTGTATGTATGTAATGTATGTTCCCTATATTTTAATTTAAAGACCAAAACACACATAATGTTATCTTTGGCATCGGATGGTAAACGGTACCTAGGCTGTTAATAAACTTAATTATTAAAGCTAATTTGAAAACTAAAATAATAGGTGATTACTAACACAGTGCGTAACCTTTATATTTTGCATTTTTTAACCTTGTTAACTATAAAAATAGTCATAAATTTTCAACAAATATTTTTTTATTACCAAAAACGTTAAAAATCCTAGATTTACGAGGATTTATGTATAAATCACTCTTTATTGGCATCTAGAGGGCCATATCATTCCGCAAGATATCTATTCAGGGGCTATGCCAACTCTACGTGGCTAGAATACCAACTATTGCACACAAACTTATCAATGCTGTTGGAAAAATCATACACGACCTAAAGTTTAACGATCTAAGACTTAATTTCAAAAGGACCTCTCTATACAACACGATTAATTACTTGGTAATTCCTCAAAGATATAATATAGGAGTTGCACTATCTGTCGTCGTGTAAAATTATGTGTAGATGTGTTGAGGTCTTTATAGAACGCAGTAAAAGTTGTTTAAGGCCGTTTCGTGAACTCGTTCAGAATGTGATTGGCAAGTTAACAAGTACTTCAGGATATTGTGAAGTGCCGGTGTTTGTCGATTAAAGTTTACACGAGTGTGGAAATGCAATACTGTAAAACAGGGTGAAAAGGAGTTAGGAGTGATTAGGGACCAGGGCTCGGATTTTTCATCGCAAGGTAAGATGAAAGACAACTATGGAGTCGATATTAAAATAAAAACTTTATTCATATTCATACTCATACTCACTCACATTCAGTTTTATAAAAGATAATTATGAACTCATTGTTGATTCGATCACAAAATTACAGTGCACCAATATTTCTATAAAGCAAGGTTTTCAAATAACAGATGAGATTAGAATTTTTTTAACATGTTTTGGCCCTGAGACCATTAAAGATAATTTGGAAAAAGTACTCAATAGAAATCCGGACTTCATTGAAATAAGACAGATGGCAAGTTCTCCACAATTTGAGCGAATACTAGAATATGCGACTCTAACGTCCGTTGATGTAGAACGATCTTTTTGAAGTCACAAGTGGATTTTCAACGAATATAGAACCTGCTTTGCTCCTGAAAATATGGAAAAAGTGGCCATTATTTATTCTTTTTTTTTTTTTTTTATGGCATCGAGTAGACAAACGAGCACACAGGCCACCTGATGGTAAGTGAAAACTGTGACCCATAGACATTCGCAATCACAAGACTGCAATGCAATCCTAAGACTGCAAATGCGTTGCCAACCCTGAGGCTAAGATGGAATGCCTCTATGCTAGTCATTTCACCGGCTGTCTTATCCCCAAACCGGAACACAACAATGCGAACACTGCTGTTTATTCATTTTACAATTGTGATTTTGAAATGGACAATACACACGTCATAACCTTGTCAAGATTTTGAAACACTAATTCCTGTAGCTACATGCTCTATGGATATTACTAACTAGGAGCTTAGTTAATGTTCATATTATTTTTATTATTTGGCCCATAATGTAATAAACATGACGTGGCATTAACATTTCTATTTATAATTTAATCTTTTAGTGCTATTTAAGTGAATGAGTATGAGTATGAGTATGACTTATAATTTTATTTTAATATCGACTCCATAGTTATCCTTCATCTTACCGTGCGATGAAAAATCCGAGCCCTGGTAGGGACACAACCTAAAATGAAGCATATCTTACTTATTATAAGACTGAAATTAATTTCAATTGACGTAACGTTATTGACCATTTAATAATAGTTCTTATTTGTAACAAGTTGTGACTTGTTTTATGTTGTGTCCCTACTCACCCCGTTTTACGGTACGCTTTAAACAGGGCTTTTGCAGAAAGCTGAGTAGGGTAGTGATTCTCTGAACAACGACGGTCAGACGGACGAACGGGTGAATGTCCAAGCGGCGAGTTTAAGTAGTCCCGTCAGTGCCAACAAAACATATTTTAGCGGGTGCATATTCAATTTAATTTGGTTTCTGCCGATGGATTGAACGATGCCGCTGCAATCTCGCTCGTTTGTCCGACCGTCTGCTGTTTTTAAGAGAATCACTACCCAGGAAACGACTATTTAAATAAAATTTAATAACGGAATTTTTAATTTCTCCGCTTCGATTTGCTTTATAAATATGAGTTTTATGTATCACCTATACATAATCCAGAATTTAATCTGACTAATGTTATAAACTAGCGACCCGCCCTCGCTTCGCTTCAGTTTACGTGAGTTTTCTGTAAATCCCGTTCATAAAACAGTATTTATTATACATAAAAACCTTCCTCTTGATTCACTCTATCTATGAAAAAAAACGCATCAAAATCCGTTGCCTAGTTTTAAAGATCTAAGCATACATAGGAACAGACATACAATAACGCAATGTTAATTTTATAGGTCGGGCGCGCCTTCGTGAATATACACGGTGATTTTTTTTTGGTGATCAGGAACCAATTTTTCTAATTCAGTTATTAATGGCGATCACGTTTAAGTCGCAGTTTCAGGAAACCAAACTAATTTTTTTTATGCGAAGAAATTATTTTGAAACTAACTTTTAATTGAAATTAATTGTCACCCTACTAATTGTTTAGTCTATGAGTTAACAACACTTAACGGATAAGTTCACTGGCGTAATATCTGTCAAATTTCCCGCCAAAGCGATGGCACTTGACATATCTACTTCTCTTCAATAGTTAATAATGTAGGATGTCCATGTATCCAGTGGTGATTGGTTTTAACAATATCATTAACTTAAATAAATTAAACAGTGAGTTAATTGTTTGAGACATCAACCATTAAATTCCATTTTTGTTGCTTATTAATAATTTTCAACTCCTGATCACCGATAAAAAATCACCGTGTATAATATTGCGATATAAAATATTGTATATCACCCTGTCAAGAGATCAAGTAAGTAAGATAGCAATTTCCGGCGGCATCGACATGTAATAAGCGTTTTATTGAAAAGGGAGCCATGTTGCGGTGACAATAGAAGTAATGTGACCGAACAGTCTTGATAGTTACTAAAATAAATGTAGTTTTTTGAGATACTTGCTTTGATAAACACCTCTCGTTTCTCCCCTGATGTATGAATAATAAAAATTATTTTATTTACTTCTTTTAGTTTTGCACAGTCCGGAATAATGTCGATATAATTAAATCATTTTTGTTTCGCTGTGAAAATATCACTGTCGGACAATTTTATTAATGCATAACCCCACTTTTGTTTATGTTATCTGCTAATTTAATAATTACAATTTAATTTATCAACCAAATTAATTTAACGTCTATCAAATTTTAAATGATAGCTGCTGGTGACATTCAATTTACTAAACTCGTGTGAGTAAGGTTAGTAAAATTTGAACATAGTGTGCAATTTTATGGAATAAAACCTAATTAACTACAATTTTACATTAAAAAACCACCTGGGGTGTGATTCTGTAAATAAGCAAAGGTGAACGAATGCACGAGTGATACCAAGCGGCGAGATTAAGTAGTCCCGTCAGTGCGAACAAAACACATTGTAGCGCGTGCATTTTCAATTTAGCAGCACGATAGGTCGAACGTATAAGGCTGCTTAATTGAAAATGCACGCGCTACAATGTATTTTGTTCGCACTGACGGGACTACTTAATCTCGCCGCTTGGTATCACTCGTGCATTCGTTCACCTTTGCTTATTTACAGAATCACACCCCAGCTTTATTTTGACATAATTATGTTTACAAATAAACACTTAAAAACACTGGGAGATATTAAAATTTGAAAACAAAACTACAGTTTTAAATATGTAATTATTTACTTTGAATCATTAACAAGATTGAGATTGTGGTTACAGAATTATTAACAAGTTTTTAGAGTTGTTGGTAATTCTGTAGCTCTGCCTACCCCACTCTGGGAATAAAGGCGTGAGTTTATGTATGTATGTATGTATGAATCATTTCTAAACGGATTACCAAAGAAAAAGGATAATAATTAAGAAGTTTTTTTTTACGTATGCATGAACGTACGCTCGGGTTTTAAATTAAAACTCTCAATATGCGTTGATTTCGTAAGACTCGTTTTAAAAAAGGTACCTATTAGCTTGAGGTTTTTTTAAACTATTACGTAGTCTTGGTCGTTCTTTAAAAACACCTACACTACGGCAAGTCATGCGCTCCCAATAACTTACCTTTGTAAGTAAACTATTCAAAAAGGTTTTTTTACATTTTCTTATTTGAATTTTACGTTCTTTTTTCGGCCAGCTACGCAATTTCGAGTCCGTACTTTTTGATCACTGGGTAATTGTTTTTTTTAATTAAGTATACTGAGGTGTACGAGTATAGGTACGTTCTAATAATACAAAAATGGGAAAGTAACTGTCTGCCTGTAAACTTTTATGGTTATACCGCTGAACCGACTCCGATAAAATTTAGTATGAAGGGAATTTGAGTTTTGACGATGGGCATCAGGTAAATTTCATATTAGAAAATTGAATAGTTCCTGAGATAATAGTGATATAGGACTTCTACGGGCAACAACTAGTATAGTATATAGAAGTCTAACAAAGTAATGACTAGCATAGAGGCATTCCATATTAGTCCTCAGGGTTGGCAACGCATTTGCAGTCTTAGTATTGCATTGCAGTCTTGTGAATGCGAATGTCTATGGGTCACAGTTTCCACTTACCATCAGGTGGCCTGTGTGCTCGTTTGTCTTCTCTATGCCATAAAAAAAAACGTAAGCTTTTATAGATGACGCGTTTAGCCTAGCTAATTATGACCCTGTGCCTACGAAGTTAGTGGTCCCGGGTTCGATTTCTGATATTGGAAAAATGATGAAAGCGAGTATTTTGTTCCTGAGTTTCGTATGTTTTATAAATGTATATTAAAAATATAAAATCTATTTAATCTATAGTACAGTCGAGTTCATAAATATGTGTATACTTTAGTACCTTGTCTATTGAATGTCATGTTTAAACTGCCATATGTGAATTAAAGCGGTCCTGGGTTCAAATCCCCGTAAGGACAGATATTTGTGTGATAGGCGCGAATATTTGCTCCTGAGTCATGGATATTTTCAATCTACAGGGTGACACCTAAGACGTAATACAAAATTATATTTTCTGGATCTTCTCATGAGTACGATCAACTTTTACTATGGGACTAATATCGAAATCGGTAGAAAAAAATTGAATCTCCCATAGGTACTAAAAGCAATCAGCCGGTTTCACAATTTGTATGGAGACGTCGATTTTATGTTTACGTTTTCGAAGTTGGTCCCATAGTAAAAGTTGATCGTACTCATGAGAAGATCCAGAAAATATAATTTTGTATTACGTCTTAGGTGTCACCCTGTATTTAAGTATATGTTTCTCTATAGGTATAAGTATTTATATCGTTGTCTCGAACCATAGTACAAGGCTAGTACTTAGTTTGGGACTAGGTCAAATGATCTGACACTGTCCCCTTGATATTTATTTATTTATTTTTATTTCTAGCTTAACCAATATTTCTTAGTTATAAGTACATTTTACCGATTAAGACAAAAAAAAAAATACCCTCCCTTTGCAGTGGGGTAAAAAAGAAGAGTAACTTTCTCGAAATAATAAACTAAGTTAGAGGTTCGTAATTTCTTGCCGAATTTCTAAATGACTTCGGCCAAACTTAGAGAGAAAAGGAAATTTGTTAAATCTTTAAAAACTGATTCAGACAGAATTAAAGAAATAAAGTTGGCGTTTACAATTCAGGTGAACTTAAAAGTTCTACTTGTATTATCCCATCGGGAACTGTCAAATCTTTCAGGATAAAAAGTAGCCACTGTCTAAGCTATAATCTATCTCTGAGTAAAATTTCATCCAGATCTATTAAGCTATTCTGGCGTGATTCAGTGATAAGGTTAGGTCAAAGGATGGTGATGGATGGTGGATTATGGTGGCGATCCGGACGGAGCTTGCACATGGTCCTACCACCACTAATAGACTAGTTATATGTATTAATTTAATCATTATTATTAACTGGATTAGGTACGAATTAATTTAAACAGCGATGAATATTAATCACAAATAATTGATATAGAAAAAGTGGTTAGTATTTATTAATTTACTAAATTACCTTTTTTTGAAGCTTTAGGCCCACAATCTCGTTAGGACTACGTAGCAAATAGGACCAGATCGCTTTGCAACTTCTCAAAAATTTAAAATGATCACTTCGTTTGCGTTACTAGGTAAGTTAGGTTTGTTACATAACTTCAAATGCTCGAAGGGCAAATTGCCCATGAATAAGAGCCCCGCCATGCGGGGCTCCATCGACATTGCTCAGGCAGGCATAAAATTAAAAAACAAAGTGATGTAGTCAGATCGAGGTGTAGGTCCTATCTAGATATGGTCCTAAAGCATCTATGCCGATTAAACCACGTCGTGTATAACGGGTCAGTATGTTTTAAGTAATATTTACCTATCCGCAACTCTGCAATACCCGGCTCGTTGAAACCAGCCAAGCCGTATTTCAAATAACGCCTAACAAAAGAGAGGTAACAATACCCTACTCCGCAGAAACATCATAATAGCTGAAAATCTGAGGAGTTATTACTGAAACTGTTGAAAAACTTCACGTTTACCTCTTGCAGGTATTAATTTTGTTAAAAGCTTTAGGTTCCTCGGTTATATAATGTATATAACCAAGTTTATTATACATTAGTGTGGTTGCCAGGTTAGAATAGCGCCACTCCATGTCTTCCCGTGGATGTCGTAAAAGCCGACTAAGGGAATAAAGGCTTGTAGTACTGTTAGGCGATGGGCTTGCAACCTGTCACTAATACCACAGAATAAGTAATAGTACTCTAAGTAATAATCATCTTTAAGTTTCTTTCATCATTTTTCATTTTGAATGATCATGTAGAGTTAATAACGATTTAAGGTTTATATGGTTTTAAAGCCTGCTTTTTGTCACTTGGCAGTTTTTGTCAGAATAGGCCAGCATGGCGTATAATAACAGGGAATTATTGCACGGGGCCCTGGATTACGTCACAATTGAGACTGCAACTCTTTCAAGGGCTCTATTCCACTAGGTAAAACCATATTGCCTATAATGTTCTCGTACTGTTTATAACGCGGCTGTCATTGCTGTAAATTTAGAGCTATAGTATTGTTAATACGATAAAATGTCAAAGGCTACATGGTTTTACGGGGTGGAATAGAGGCCCGGTTCGTTTAAAAAAGTTTTTCTTTAAGATAGAATAAATACTTACTGAAAACTATAATATTAAGACAGATTTTTTTTTATGTGAAACTCTTTTATTTATCGCTTTATTTTATAATAGCACAAAGGCTACTTATTCTCCCGTAAAATATACATTTTCCCGAGGGAATAACAACAATTGAAATGTGTGATTTTATCAAAAACGGCGGTCTGACGGACGAACGAGTGAATTTCGCAGTTGCGAGTTTAAGCAGTCCCGTCAGAGCGAACAAAACACATTTTGGAGCGAGCTTTTTCAATTAAGCAGCCTTATACGTTCGATCCATCGGCAGAAACCATATGCTAAATATGTTTGGTCCGCACTGTCGGGACTACTTAAACTCGCAGTTTGGACATTCACTCGTTCGTCCGTCCGACCGTCGTTGTTGAGAGAATCACTACCCAGAGCGAAAAACACACATTTTAGCGCGTGCAACTTGACAGCATGGCTTCTGTCGATACAACGAACGTATAAGAATCGCTCTGACGGCACTACTTAAACTCGCCGCTGCGATTTCAGTCGTTCGTCCGACCGTCGTCCGTTGTTTTTGAGAGAATAACACCCCAAACGGGACTACTTAAACTCGCCACTGCGACATTCACTTGTTCGTCCGACCGACCGCCGATTTTGAAAGAATCACACCCCTGCTTTAATTTTAGCTATACGTACATTCAAGAACGCGTGTACACATTACTTAAGTGATTTAATATTACACCGGTATATTTTGCTGTAGCAAACAATTTAACCAATTACAAACTTGGAAACAATAACGAAAACACGACTTTTCTGTTTACTCTTACATTAGATTAGCTTTACTTATGCGATGTTTTATTCATTGGTAGCAATTTGCAAAGCTAATAGCCAAATATGTGGTGAATGTTCAAACATTTGAATGTCAATGGGTTGTTATTGTTAGTAGGTATGCTAGAGCAGATTGATCTTATTCACCCTCACAATAAACCTAATAGGTATTAAGTTTGTATGTTTTTTATTTGTCAGCGTCAATGCGATTCTATTTAGTTTTCAAATAATTTCAAGTAAATATCAGGGGACACTCCAAGAAATACTGGAAAAGGGCCGAATCTTAACTACCCGAAACCGACGTGCGTGCATGACTCTGTGTATGAATGTGGAAGAAGCGAAAGAAATTTGTCAAGATCGTAGCAAATGGAAAGAAGTGGTCTCTGCCTACCCCTCTGGGAAACAGGCGTGATTTAATGTATGTATATACTCCAAACTGACCTAATCCTAAACTGAACTCTAGGCTTGTGTTATGGGTACGGTCGGCCAAGAAACTGGTCTACCAGTTTTGACAAAAGGACACTTAGTCTTGTCACTGTCATAATACACACAGGGGCAAAAATAACGGGTCAGAGTGCGTTTTTCATACAAACGAGGCTATTTCGAATCCTTGGTTCCTAGCCAGCGGTTGTTTTGAGTGAGGTTTAATGGTGGATACACCAAGGTTCAATAGAGGAGGTCAAAAGTTCTTAAGATACCTAACTGATCGCACAATCAGTTGACACCACAGCAAGAGAGTTTGAGTCAGCATTTGGATTTCCTTACATTTTATGGTCATTTTAGATGTTTTTTTGAACATGCACAATTCCGGCGTTAGCCGCAGGTTCAATCAGTTGGGTGTCCTAGGCACTCTGGACGTCCTGTATCGATGCTCGGGGTATCCATCATCAGATTTCACTACAAGCATCCCCTGGCGAGGAACCAAGGCTTCGAAATAGCCTCGTTTGTATGAAAAACGCACTCTGTCCCGTTATTTTTGCCCCTGAGTGTATTATAGCAAGGGAAAATCGAGCTTGTTGTATCATGACGTGTAAATGAACTACAACCGTAGTGTGGTAGACGAGGTAGACCACATTTTTGTCCGACTGTACTAGACAACGATATAAATAGCAACCTATCATTATATCAAATTTCGCTTCTTCGATTGTATAATTTCACTAAATTTTATTTCTTCTATTTCTTTTGTTTTAATGAAATGTAAATTCTGCGTAATGATAACCCGATATAAATAGTTATAATAGCGAAATTAATACTTAAATACAAAGAAAGTCAGAGAGAAATGTGGAATAAAACAAGATGTATTGACTAAGATTGAAAAGGGCATGCTTCGATGGTTCGGTCATTTGGAAAGGATGGATGAAAGAAGATTGACGAAAGAGATATACACATCGATAGTGAGTGGACGGGTCGGAAGGGGCCGCCCTAGGCGTACTTTTTCGAGTCAAATCGGTGAAATACTGGAAAAGGGCCGAATCTTAAGTACCCGAAACCGACGTGCGTGCATGACTCGATGTATGAATGTGGAAGAAGCGAAAGAAATTTGTCAAGATCGTAGCAAGTGGAAAGAAGTGGTCTCTGCCTACCCCTCTGGGAAACAGGCGTGATTTAATGTATGTATGTATGTATACAAAGAAAACACCCAAAACGCAAGAAACAAATTTAATTTAATAGCATGGTTTCTGCCGATGGATCGAACGTATAAGGCTGCTTAATTGAAAATGCAAACGCTAAAATGTGTTTTGTTCTCTCTGACGGGACTACCTAAACTCGCCGCTGCGATTTCGCTCGTTCGTCAGCCCGTCCGTTGATTTTGAGAGAATAACACCCCTGGACAACTAGGAGCGTATTTAATACTGTAGCAGTAAATATCCGAATTCTACAAAATCAGAAGTTTTCAAAACTTGCCTTTGATTTTAGTCGCTAAGATGTTCAAAAGAACATAATATACCTAAATGGTTGACTTTTATACACGAAACAAAGAAGAAGAAACTTTCAAGCTAACAGGCGCTTTCTGTTTGTAAACCCAACCTCCTTTAAAACGATCTCTTTAGGTTATCGCAGACGTTGCAAACACTTAAACGTTTACCATTGACACCTCTCATGGAAACCGCTCGTTAAAACTGAACCGTTTTTTAAATTTGAAAACCGAATTCGCTTCGAACGTTCCATCACAAGTTTGAAAATTTAAAGCGGGGAAACTGCGAAATAGTGGAAATCGCTAACAACTACGAACACTCACGTGAGCACGAGTTTGGAACTATTACCTGCCAGCCTTTTAAACAAGCCCGCCATATTACTAGGATCTGTGGAAATATTAAGTTACGGAGAGATGGGGACTTTAAAGTGTTAGTGGAGTTGTTGGGACAGGTTGGTAACAGTAACTGCGATTATTGGATTTATCTTGAAATGTTAGAACAATACACGATAAATTAGCAAAAATAGGATAGGGATAGAATCACAGTTTCCACTTACCATCAGGTGGACTGTGTGCTCGTTTGTCTTCTCTATGGCATAAAAAAAACCTTTTTCGGTTAAATTTATCTACAGTTGATTATTTTAACCTTTTTTTCTATAGCGGTTTTGTTAAGATAACCGGTAAATTTTAAGTATTTTTATAGCTTCTATTTTTAGTCGTTACTGAATTCGTTTTCGTGTTTTTTAGTTTTTGCGTTTCACGGTAAGTACAGTCAACCAATTTGATTCCTAGGCCACTATGGACATTGTCAACGTGACGTCGTAAACCAAATCATAGGGAGTCTCTTACGTTTTGGTTGACAACGTGACTTTAACATAGTCCATAGTGGCCTAGAAATCAAATTGGTTGACTGTACTTAAATATTTGAGTAATGTTAAATAATATTATATCAATTTAAAATAAACGAGGGCTAACAACTGGAAACTCTCACGCGAGCACGAGTTCGGAACTATTACCTGCCAGCCTTTTAAACAAGCCCGCGTATCTGGTAACATAATATTACTAGGATCTGTGGAAATATAAATTTACGGAGAGATAAGGGACATTAAGTGTTGGACTTGTTGGGACAGGTTTGTAACTGCGATTATTGAGCTTATCTTGTAATGTAAAAACACTACACCTTAAATTAACAAAAGTGGGATCGGTTTATCGTTTTCGGTTAAAACGTAAAATCAGTTGTTTTAACAATCTTTTCTTCTAGCAATTTTGCTTAAATAACTGGTAAATTTAACCGAAAAAAAAACAACCGAGACCTCTTTCGTTAATTAAACTTTTACGTGTTTTCTCAGTCACTAATACGATGGTTAAAATCTTAGCCAGTTTGTGCAAAATGTGGTTACAGATTTATCAAGTTTACAAAGTTGTTGGTAATTCTGCCTACTCCACTCTGAGAATAACGGCGTGTGTTTATTTTTGTATGTGTGTGTATGATGTTCAGATTAGTTGTAGTTTTTTTTTTATTAGTATTTGTACACTATTGTGTTAACTATGAGTGGCAATAAATCATTTTCTGTTCTATTATATTTTTAACTTTGAAGCTCATGAATAGGTACTGATAATAAAACACTGTTATCATCACAATGGAGTGCTGGCCCCTACTCTGGTGTATGATTGTGAATGTTGGGTGTGGTAAGACAAGCATGAAAGTCGTGTAAATGAAGTTGAAATGCGCAGTATGTGTGACGTGAAACTGATTGGAGTAAGGAATGGCAAAGTCACAGAGAAATGTAGAGTAAAAGAAGATATAGTGACTAAGATTGAAAAGGGCATGCTTCGATGGTTCGATCATTTGGAAAGGATGGATGAAAGAAGATTGACGTAAGAGATGTACAGATCGAAAGTGACTGGAAGGGTCGGAAGAGGCCGCCTTAGGCGTACTTTTCAAATCAAATCGGAGAAATACTGATGAGGACCGAATATTAAATACTCGAAACCGACGACGTGCGTGCATGATTCGATGTATGAATGTGGAAGAAGCGAAAGAGATTTGTCAGGATCGTAGTAAGTGGAAAGAAGTGGTCTCTGCCTACCTTTTGCGTCGGTAATTGTAATGTCTCTTGTTAAAGTTGAACTCGTGAACAATCAGACGTAGTTTAAAGACGTTTAAAATGCATCCATTGAAATTATGTCTGAGGAAGCCAACTTTATAATAATGGTACGTTAAGTATAAATTCAATCCGAACTTTTGCAATATTCTGATTAAAATCTTTCCAGCTTTCCTTGAGAAGGTAAATCCTATTCAGTTAAAAGTTCAAAACATCACAATGAAGAGACGCGACCTGGCTGCCAACTCTTTCAAATATGAATACTGTGGAACTTTGCGCCGGATACTGAACTACCCAACAATAACTTGTTACAGCTAGTTCCGTCGCAGTAAACCTTTTACGAACAGTACGCTATAGCCCTGTGGTTTGGCTGTCATTACTGCCGTACCTAATACCAAAGAAGGTGGTTAACTGCATAATTATGGTGCAGCATTTTTAATTTAATGTAGTTACTAATAGAGCATAGAAAGTTTTGACTACTACATTGCTGTAAACCGCGTTGTTTCGTCATAAGGCAGATTACCTTCTGACAGTCTGTGGTAAGTATCTCACGAGAGAAGACAGCGTTGGTTATGTTGGGGCGGGCTATTGTGTAATGTGAATAAATAAATCTCTTACTCAATTTTATTGCATTTTTAATTATTTATCCATATAATACTAGGTTAACACACTAATAAAATAAATATAAAATGATTACTAAGTTATTAACATGAAACCCGAAATCCCTGTCTGTTTATTCTGATGGTTGCTAAGAGAATCAAAATATCGATCAATTTCTGAATCGATCATAATAATGTGAAGGATTAGATTTATAAATAAATCATGGCCAAAAACGAAATCAAAAAAGAAGGTTGTAATCACCTTATTACAACCTAAGTTACTTGGAGATTCTTATACTATACAAGTCACTTTTAACTTTAGGCTGCGTTTTCACCAGACCTCTGCGAGGCAGCAAAGCGGTGTTGCGAGGAAAAATCCACCAATAGGATTCTTTTGTTTTACTACCCTCACTATCCTATTGGTGGATTTTTCCTCGAAACACCGCTTTGCTGCCTCGCACAGCTTTGGTGGAAACGCAGCCTTAGCTACGGATTACAGATGTAGTGCAAAATGATTTTCCTTCGTCCTTTATCGGAAAAGTTCGTATTTATCGTGCTCTCTCAATTAGCTTCAGTACCCATCTTACAGCCGTAGGGGTAAGTCGCATCAGCAGACGAATATATATATAGAGTGGCTAACACGCAATTCAAATATTCGCTATAGTTTTGATTATATTTACAGTTTACTTATAAAAAGGTTGTATTGGTTGTATTACCATGCCGAAACCTAGAAATCGGTTAAAAAATCCAGTCCAAGGAATTATATTTAATATATACCTGTATTTCTTATCAGAAAATAGCAAATTCAAAAATAGCAATAACTCAGAGTAATTTGGCAAAGTTCAACAGCGAATTTTGGACGCAACAGGCATATCTAAACCTACAATAAGAAAATTTTTGAACCAGGAAGAAGAATATAGAAAAAATTAAGATGCCATCACAAACAATATTAAGCTGGGAAGACCACGCAAGAAATTATATCTAGATCTTGATGATTTTGATTACGCAGTGATACGACGAATGGTTTATAACTTTCATCTGATTTATAAACAAGTTCCTACAATAAGAGCACTAAAGTCCAAATTAATAGAAACAATGAATTTCAATGGCTGTGTTTTTACACTAAGAAAGATACTACGCCAAATGGGTTTTCTATTCAAGAAAATTACTAACAATAGAAAAATGCTGATGGAAAAAGGTGACGTTAGACTTAAAAGAGTAAAGTACCTGGACTTAATAAGGAAGTACAGATCTGAAGGCAGGGATATTGTGTATACGGACGAAACTTATGTTCATACATCCCATTTAACAGGGAAGTGCTGGATTGATTCTACGGATAAAGAAGTGAAACAGTTAATCTCAAAAGGTCAACGCCTTATTATAATACATGCAGGTAGTGCCAAAGGATTTGTACCGGGTGCTCTACTTATGTACAAGTCTACTGATAAGACCGGTGATTATCACGATGCCATGAATAATGTCAATTATGAAAAATGGTTACAGAATCAACTTATTCCTAACTTGTCTCCAAATTCTGTATTAGTAGTAGACAATGCTGCTTATCACAATAAATACGTGGAACGCCCGCCCAACTCTAATACCGCAAAGCCGCTTATGACAAACTGGTTACAAAAACACAATATTCCCCATGATTCATCATTTCCTAAAATACAACTATACGAAATTATTTGTCGACATAAAGAAGACTTTGTAGAATATTCCATTGACAAAATTTTACATCAACATGGGCACGAAGTGTTAAGGTTACCGCCATACCATCCCGACTTCAACCCTATAGAAAATATATGGTCACAGATAAAAGGTTACGTATCAAAAAGGAACATAGACATGAATATGGGTACAGTAAAAAAATTCATTGAAGAAAAAATAAATATGATTGGCCCGGATGAATGGAAGAAAGTTTGTGATCATGCCATGAAATGTGAAAATGAATATCGGTCACAGGAACACTCGATGGATGATCACATCGATAGGATTGTAATTAACGTAAATGAAAGCACTGACGAATCTGACTATGATATGATCGATGACGGTTACTCAGATTGTGAAATAGAAAATGTTGAAAATATCGACTCAAATATGCAGTAGGTAAAATATTAATGTTAAGTACAGTCACTGGCATAAAATAAGTTATCATTTATGAACCTAGTCACTTTAACGTCAGTTTGAAATGTCATACGAAATTGTCCAACGATTAAAAGCGACAAGGTATAGAAATCATCACTTATTTATGACGGTGACTGTACCTATAAGCATCATAGCTGGCCTAGTATGAAAGTCTTCATGTCGTTTGCATCCCTCTCACACGCGGGTTATTTACTTAGGTGCGAGAGGGACGCTAATGACTTTTTTTTTTCATACTAGCCCCGTTAGTAGATGCTGTTTTTAAGTAGGCAGGTATTGAGTTTTATTCTTGTAAATATTTCCCAATAAGCTTTATTTTGTTGTACTTTATGTTTTAATGTGAAGATAATGTTTTGTTTACTAATGGCAATAAAACTGAGTATTTTCTAAGTTATTGAAGGTGGTTGTAACATCTCTATATTATACAGTGCCATATGCTGTCATTTGTCACTTTGTCATTTGACACTAAACAATAAAGTTCCATTTTAATGGACATGAAAACGTCACTCATTTAATATAATCATTGATTGACAGTTCGGGTGCCATCGTATTCCGATTGAGATCCGAGTTTTCCCGAAGGAAAATCATTTTGCACTACATCTGTATTTACTGGCGGGTCTAAGTTACCTCGTCAGAGAGCTATTAACATTTTTGGTGTGTGATTTTATTTTAATCTCTGGTTGTGTCAACAAAGCAACTCGGTCGAAACGCTAGATACAGTTAAAATCATAGATATGTCTACGTTTTTGCGCCTTATTTCAATGGAATAAGGTAAACAAATCACGATGTCGACCGCACTAACTAGCGCGCAGGCTAACCATTGGCGAATTGAAGTGAGTTTTTTTAAAACCCGACTTTCCTGGTTATGAAAATACCATGATGACAAAGCGCTGAAGCTGCACAGCATATATAATGACGCAGCGGGGACTGTGGTGTTGGTGACCGCTGGGCAACGAAAACAAATGCATTTAATTATTTATACGCTAACGTATAGATAAATTAACAACCAAAACGCTACGGTAAATTGATTTAATTTTAGGGTTATCAGAGTCTGTTTTATAGTGAGCTATAATATATATTATTAGTTCCTGTAATTTTTATTACGTGTCGGTGGAAACTTGGATTTCAGAGAAAGTTTTGTAGGTAATAATTAATTCATGGATTTTCACTGTATGACTCATCATACAAAGTAAATTTTTCATTGTCTTAACATCACGTTTATCACCGTTATAGTTGACCTTATTGTACAAAAATGAAAAATTATTAAGGTATTATTTTGCACTTTGAATAAAATATCGATTACTGTTTCTTTACCGTTTGCTATTCCAGGCAGTTCCATGCACTAAATTAGATAGAAGCCGAAGTAAGTTCAGCGCTATGGCCGAGATAGCTTACGGATAGCGCTTAGAAACTTGGTGACTTCATTAAATGCCTCAAAATGTCGACACTGCGGGAAAGTGGCTTTTGGGCTAGGGACGAGATCTGGTTGAATTTTTCTGATGAATATTATTATTAACAAAGCATATTGCGAACCTTAAGTGGGAGTGAGCGCTATATTGATCGTAGAACTGATGGCCACAAGGTGGACCGACGATCTGGCGAAGATCGCGGGAAGCCGATGGCTACAGAAAAAAATCGGCCGTCGTCAAGAAGATCCTTAGGGAAGGCCTATGACTAGCAGTGGATGTCTTTCGGGTAATATGATGCTTATGATGCTGATGATGTTGATGATGACGATGATGACTATGATGATGATGACGATGATGATGATGATGACGATGATGATGATGATGATATTGATGCTGATGATGATGATGATGATTATGATGATGATGATGATGATGATGGTGGTGATGATGATGATTAGTAAACTTTAAAGATACTTACGAGATGTACGTCGAGTCTATTTTATGTCATTTTAAAACTGACATATACGAACTATTCTAGCGATTAAAGTGACAAGGTACTAAAGTGCATAGTATACATATTTATGAACTCGACTGTACCGTTAAATTTACAACGTTTGGGACTAGATCAATTGGTGTGACATTTTGTCCACTGATACATTACATACACTAAATCACGCCTGTTTTCCAATATTAAAAATCATTTAAAAAACAATTCATCGTACCTAATATTATTTAGCTTACAATTATAATGATTTTATTTGAGTTAGGCTTAAAATTATTATATTTTATTGTATTTTATGATTTGAAAAAATAACCTTCTGCTGGAGTTTCTTGCGGCGTTTCTTCAATGATGGTCTTATCCGAAGCGCTAGTAGATTCACTCCATATTACCGACTTGTAAAAGAACCCTCATGTGGCCAATAGGGCATTTGATAACAGTGAAATTAAATTGTTATTTCACTAACAACAGATAAACATTATAAAAATACTAGAAAAAAATCAATTTTTTATTTATGTTCTTTCATAAAATCCAACAATAAGGACGCTGTTTGATTGTGACGTCACAAGATAGTAATCCCTATAAATTCCATAGTAACGAAACGTTTTTGATGTTTCATAAAAAGAAGCTGATTTGACTTTAGTCAAATACCGTATTTACTGAATAAATATTTTGAATTTAGAATTTAGAATTTGGTTCAATGCTCCCATTGCTGCCCCAACTCTAAACTTCATCTGGCTATCGCTGCAATGTTGGACCAATTTGGCACTGATTGACCACAGCTTAGTGGGATCTGCACTAACTCAACCTTGAGACTTGACTTACTGCTAAAACGGAGGATTGTGATTTGATCACATATAACTTTGGTTGGTCTTTGGGATTAACAGTTCAATTTAACTTGATAAATCCTGAGTTTCAACGTTTATTCAATTTAATGTCGCCTGTAGAGTCCATGTGGTTGCCACCTCTCCATGTCTTTCTGTGGAAGTCGTAAGAGGCGACTAAGGGAATGAAGGTTTGTACAACTGTAAGGCGATGGGCTTGCAATCTGTATGTATGTAATGCTCTTTATTGTACAAGAATAAAAAAGAAACGCAAAACACAGGCAATATAACAAAAAACCAGTACAAAGACGAACTTCCAAGCCTAATTTTGCAAAATGTGGTTACAGAATGATTAACTTTTTTTAGAGTTGTTGGTAATTCTGCTCTGCCTACCCCACTCTGGGAATGAAGGCGTGAGCTTATAATTGGACGCTGTTACGCAAAAATATGTCATCCCACAATTATTTAGCAATATAATGTCAACCCAAGACGAAAGTATTGAGGGTTGACACTTTATTGCTAAATCGTTGTGGATTGACACATTATTGCGTAACAGCGTCCAATTTATATCTCCTCAACTCGTATTCTGTCGATTCCCTTGGCGAGTTAGGAAGTGTAAATTTTTGTGATGGTTATTTTTACTTATCGTCGCTGCGCCTACAAAAGTCGCTATGTGATTTTTTCTCATTTTTGGGTTTTGATGCCAATTTGAACCTTATTTCAATATACGTATGCTCTAAAAATACCGTAGCGCTAACTTCAATATTTCTGGGAGTGACAAAATTAGCTATGTGATGTTCATATATTAAATGTTCCTTTAATAATAGCTTAGTGACAAAAATCACATAACTAAAATAGTTTCTCCACAATAACAATGCAGATACTGCGCCCGATATGTGTTTTGAGCACATAGCGATATTTTTGTACAAGTTTGATCCTGTCGATTGCGCCCGAGATGTGTTTCGCAGCACTTAGCGACATTTTTGTACAAGCTGAGACCTGTCTACATTTTGCAAAACTCCTATGAATTGACACATAACTACTTTCTTCGATCATTGGCTCATTGCTCTTTTGCGGTTCATGAGGGAAGGTAGAGATATTTTGTTGGTGAATAATTAAAATGTGCAATTTGTGAATAAAAAGTGAATGAGTAGGTAAGTACATTTACGATTCAATTTTAAATAATTGCTTAATAGTACGTTTTTTGCACTTATTCTTTTTTGATATTAAAAATAAATTCGTCAATTTAAAAAGTGCACGAAACGTATTATTCTTAGCATTGTGTGTGTGTGTGTGTGTGTGTATTGTCAGTTTATTTTGTGCTTTTGGGTGTTGCTTCTTTGGGATTTAAAAATAGGCGTGTAACAATAATTATGGGATGGTATTTTATGCATGTATTTTATCCATCTGATTATATCTTCAAAATGATGCAAGCTCGACCTTCGCAGCCTTATATTTATTGTTCATCATTTGGACTATACCTTCTTCAAAAATTATGAGGATGTGCCGGTGGTTTACAAGTATAAGACCAGGAAGAGAAACTGGTGACCCGACTGTCGCAGATATAAGAGGACTGCTTTATGTTAATGGTGATGTTAAATACAAACTATACGTCACTCGGATGACTGGGTAACTTTACCACAAAGGAGGTTTAATACATCTGAAACCAGAGAACCTACAAACCTGTATAATGCTCCATTAAAAATCGACGGTACTAAATTTAACCATTTACAAAGTTTGAAACAATACATGCACCGTGATTACCATCATTTTTATGATAATTTGCATCATTAATAATTGACGATGCAAATTATCATAAAAAGGATGGTAATCACGGTGCATGTATTTGGGGTCCTAGTGAAAAAGGGTGTAAGTCACCTGAAGATCAGGTGAAAAAGGTTTTAAGTCTAGTATACTCCGTTTATGTGCATACCCTTTTAGAGAACAAGTTAAGTCGACTTATACACTTTCTCACTAGGTCACTAGGTACCCAGAATTATTATGTAGGTACCGTACACTTTTATAATTTTCTGTAATTTTTCTATATTTTTTTTTGTTTTGACGCGTTTGTGTCATTTGCATGTAATAATTTGTTATACTTAAGAAAAATAGAGTAATACAATTGAATTTTGCAAGTGACTACTGACTATGTTACTCGAATTGCTGTGGCTATTTTTGATTCAAGATATATTAGTGTACCTTAATGTACCTTACAATAAAAAATAAAAAGTAATGTTGTTTTCATTTGACTACCTCTTTATATTTTTTTAGTGACTAATAATTCATCACTACCTGTTAGGTAGGTACTGCAAAGGTTTGAGTACCTAATTATAATAAAGTAAATTATAAAAGTAAAGATTGTAGCGAACATTTATTACAGTAAGGGTTATTTAAAAAATAGCTATGTGTTTTTAAAAAGCACAATTAAAATAGTCTCCATAGTGTCTAAAAATAGCTATGTACCCAGGAAGCACATGACGGGTATTTAAGAGCTAGAATAATTATCGCTATGTAACAAATTAATGGAAAAGTTTTTTTAGAAGCTTTATTGTTCGTGATATATTTTCAAAATGAATCTAAATAACATAAAAATCCGTATAATATTATCATATAAATTTTCCTTTATCTGCTTCCAACATCAACCGAGAAAACCAGTTTTATGTTTCTCCTGTAAAGTAGCTCCAAAACACATAGCGATTCGTGCAGGCACAGCGACGTTATATTTCTTTAAGTTTTCCTTTTTTTCAACCTAACTAAACCAACCTGTTTGCAATGTCACACTTTTTATCTTTTACGTAACACCTGGCCATAATGTGAGTTTTATCGCACGCTGCGCGCACGGTAAAACTCGCATTGTGGCCAGGTGAAGACGTAAAATTGTGTACTCATCACGGGCAGTAAAAAAGAAAGCCCTCTATCGCATATTTACAACCCTCGCCTACGGCTCGGGTCTCAAATACCTGCGATTTCGGGCTTTCTTTCTTTTACAGCCCTTGTTAAGTAATGTACTATTTCCTAACTGTTATTGCAATTGTTTTACTTTCTGTAATGTATCGATTAAGTATTCCCTATTCATAAAAGGGGCAGAGAGTGTTTTTGTTTTTGCGTTTCACGATAATCACCCAAATATTTCAAAAAACATTACTTTATATTTTAAAAACAATTCAGTTCAATTATTTTAATTGATACATAAATTGTATCAATTAAAAACAAGAGATAAATATTTGGACAAATGCTATTTGATATCACTACGTTATAAAAAAGAAACTAATTTGACCGACATAATTCTAATGTTAAAAATAAGTATAACTTACCACCACGCTTGATCCTTCACGCCCAAAAAATAATCACACCTTTAATAAACGTGCCAAATATTACAAGTGTCTTTTCCTCAGCAATCTGAGTACCCGTTATAAATTAGCACCCAAAAATCTTTCTACACCGCAACTGTGTCAAAATAGCCTTATTTCTGCGGAGTTATTCTCTATTGCAACAGTTTTGGGTTCAAAGTTGAATCCTCTGATAAAGCTAAAGCTTGAAAAAGAGTACAATCAAGATTAAAAATATGTACACAGTGACCTCATTACCAAAGTAATAAGGTCTGTGTACATATACTTGAGACTTTGTGGTGTAAACATATTGGTGACCTTGACTTTACGTAGAAATATTTAGAACATACTTCTGACACCATATTTTTATCATTGCTGTTTTTGTGGTGAGCTTGCGGAGCACATGGTGAAAAAAAAACACTGCAACATCACAAGAAGAATAAAATTGCTGTTGCGTAAACTAGCCTTTGAGAAAATAGTATACCTACTCGTCATTTTAAGGTTAACTAGAGGACCTAAAATACTACTGAATGAAGATATTTTTAAAAAACTATCGTGCGCGGTAAGAAGTTATGAAAATATATTTATTTAAGGGTAAATCTCTTGTCAGTGTCAATAACAATACTAAAGGCTCTGCTCTTCTTGCAACTGCTTGTTTTTCTGGTACGTCGCGATATTAAGACTGCGCCGAGCGTACGCCGAATACAGTGGCGCCCTCATTACTTTTATTGTGTTTTCTAGTAAACTAAAGTAAATATTTTCTGAAAATTGAATGAAATGTTTTTGTAATACAAATAAAAACAAAACGTATAGTTTAATAATAATTCAACTTCGAGTTATTAAATTAACGGAAAAAAGTGGCCACCTTTTCCCGTTAACCTGACTACTCAAAGGGTAATTCTTATAAACTTTTGTTACTTATCCCATAAATTGTGTTTTTACTTGCACTGCAAAAACATTTCGTCTGATGCCAAGGAAATTCTTTAGTTAATTAGTAAACACAATAATAGTAATGAGGGCGCCACTGGACGCTCAATGTTTGCTCCGTGCAGTCTTAAACTTCTTATATGTTCTTAAAGTTGTCGTTTCTTCCTGGTCTTCTCCTGCCTCTCTTCTTTGGTAATTACCTGCGAATTCCTCTCTTTTGTTCCGTTCAACCGTTTGATATTCTGATAATTATTCTTGCCTTGTAAGGCCTTCGGCAAGTCTAATTTAAAAGTCATGGTTTTTAGTAGACTTCAACATCGATTTAGTCATAGCTGTACATAATAACACCACCCAGCAGATTAATGGGACCTCGAGCACCTTCGAACTCCGCGATCATTAGTAAGTGTTTCAACGTTTATAAAACTTTCATTATTCACCGGCCATTTTTGACATTGATAAGAGACGATTAATTCTCTGTCAGGTGGTTAATTGAATGCGTTGTTTGTTTTTTTAAGTGATAAGGTTGAGGCAGTTTTGTTCAGCGGTTCATTTGAATCGTTTGATATAACCTTAAAGCATAAATTCCTTGAACCAATTCATAAAACAAATTATTTGAATGTGTACACAGTATTATTTTGGCAGTTGCGGTGGTAGGACTTGTAAAGGGTAGTGATTCTTTCAACAACGACGGTCGGATGGACGGACGAGTGAATGTCCAAGCGGCGAGTTTAAGTGGTTTCTGCCGATGGATCGAACGTATAAGCCTGCTTAATTGAAAATGCACGCGCTAAAGGGCGTTTTCACTAAAAAGTGTACCCAATTATGGAACTTTAACTTTGTCAGTTTTGTGACGAAAATTAGCCATACAATGCGGCCGTCAATATTCGTCACAAAACTGACAAAGTTAAGTCAAGTTTAAGTTCCTTAATTTCAATCCTTAATTGGGTACACCTTTTAGTGAAAACGCCCTAAAATGTGTTTTGTTCGCTCTGACAGGACTACATAAACTCGCCGCTGCAATTTCCGTTGTTTTTGAGAGAATAACACCCCAGTAGCAGAGTTGGCATGCGTTCCTGTGAGGATAAGATCCCTGGTAAAATAACTAGTAGAGAGAAATTCTATCTTGATTCTGAGGGTTGGCAACACATGGTGTCTTTGTATTGTCTTTGGTTTTTGTTTATGTGTCTCAGATCCCTTGAATGGGGTTAGTGTGGGCTCGTTTGCATTTTCTGTCCCACTAAAAGTGTGCTGAGTCCGCCGGTTTTTTTTTCTTGCTTAAGCTGCAGTATAGGTACAGCATCAAAGTATTTAGAATCAAAGGATACTGTAATATTGCTTTGTTAAAAACCAATCCAACGATATATCTTATTTAAAAATCTGTAAAGTCTTTCAAATCTTCCATTGTGTCACGAAAATTGTTTTTTAGCCATTGATATATATGTTACTCTAGATTAGCAATTACCGCACCAAAGCGTTGCCACTTCACATAAGGCCACAGCCATATGTCAGCAAACGTCAACTCAGTGCTCATTGGGACGCCGACCGTTTTTCACCGGGATACAAAATGGGGAAATGTGTAGTTAAGGAATGTGATTCAAGATCCCAAAAACATAATAAATCCAGCGGAATAACTTTCCACACGTAAGTTTGTTGTTTATGTATTCAAATTAACATAAAAAAAACACAGAAATCGATTTAAAATACCAAATATTGCAATTTAGGTGCAGTGTTGCCATTAAAATATCGTTTTGGTTTTCCCACTTTGACGGGAGATTTTAAAAATTTATGTTTGAGTTCTAATATATTGGAAGTAGATTTAATAAAAAATACATATTAATGTTAATAGGAGAATCTAATATTTTCATTTAGTTACCTATTTTATATTGATACATTTGTTATGTGTGTATCATATTTGATGTTCTGTTTGAAGTTTATTATGACAAAGCACTAAAGTGCTTAACATTTTCGTAGGGGTACCTACTGTACATAGTAATAATCTAATACCTAATATTGTACATATTATAGATTACTTATTTTATTACCTTTTGCCTATTCCTAGTAATCTAATACGAAATACGCATTTAAAATAATTTAATGCATTTATTTTATTACAAAGTATTATTTAAAAAAATCCCTATTTATTTGTTATATTGGGTAAATTTTCATATGGTCGGCAACACCAACCTTCCAATGCATATTTTTGTGTCTGTCCTTATCTAATGTCACTGACTTTATTGTTCTTGCAATTTGTGTAAGTGAGTCCGATATATGTTTACTTTACAATGTGTTGTGGTTTCAAAGCTACGTCGTCGCGGCTAAGAAGTGGCCACACTTTTCTAACCGCTTGATAATGAGGTTTCCTTCTCTAGTTTATTTAACTCAATGTTTTTAGCACAAGAATATTTTTTCTTTATCTCGCGCCCGTCGAGTTAATTACGGAGTTGTGTATCAACTTTGTGTACAATTAACTCTACCTATTTAGTTTCAGAAGGCCACTATTGCTTTGTATAAACATGCTTTGTTACAAAGTTTTCTCTGCTTGAATGCTATCGATATTGAGTCGGGACTTGAGAGCTTCCCTTTCCCTGAGTTCCACATTGTTACAAGTTGCTCAGTTGGCTCATAATATAGTTATAAAATGACCTTTGTAACGGGATTTCCACAAGTTGGTTCATACCTTTCAATAGCTGGTATAACTCGTTTAGGTATGCATTTTGATAGCGATGAATGTTGTTGGTAAACTTTACATATCACGTAAATGCACTAGAGTGATCAGGTAAAGTTATCGACGGTTTCTACAATTAAGCTCTAATTTACAGCATGTAACCTACTCGTACATCGTGCCTGACTTAATCGTTCATTGAATACAAAACAGACACATTCCAAAATGAGCTATTGTTGCATTTTTAAATTGGAAGCTGTTCGTAAAAGATTTTCAATGCAAAGGCAAATTATTTTGAAATGTGTCCGTTTTGTATTCAATGAGCGTTATAATGATCTCCACAATCGTCATAGTGGGAAATAGGTGGATGAATAAATGCCAATAAAATTGTGATTCCTGGCGTGGTTGCCGGGTTAGAATAGTGCCACTTCATGTCCTCCCGTGGATGGTGTAAGAGACGACTAAGGGAATAAAGACTGTGTAGTACTGGGCAGTGATTCTCTCAACAACGACGGTCGGACGGACGAAAGAGTGAATGTCCAAGCGGCGAGTCCCGTCAGTGCGAACAAAACACATTTCAGCGCGTGCATTTTCAATTTAGCAGCATGGTTTCTGCCGATGTATCGAACGTATAAGGCCACTTAATTGAAAATGCACGCGCTAAAATGTGTTTTGTTCGCTCTGACGGGACTTCTTAAACTCGCCGCTGCGATTACCGCTCGTTCGCCCGACCGTCCGTTGTTTTTCAGAGAATAACACCCTTGTTAAGCGATGGGCTTGCAACCAGTCACTAATACACTGGTAAACATTTTAGCTTAATTGTGCAAAATGTGGTTACAGAATTATTTAGGTGTGAGCTTATGTATGTATGTATGTATGTATGTAAAATTGCAATCTATACGCCTAAAGCCCTAGGATAATATTCAAGTGATTTTCGTTTTCTCTTCGTTGATTTTGTACATTCCTATTCATTTTCATTTGGCATTACAAGAATTTCATCAGCATTTATTTAATCACCTAATTCCCACTATGATGATTGTGGAGACCATATAAGTTAGGCTCAATGTAGGTTAAATGCAGTAAATTATGGTATCAAATAGACCCAGTGGGAACCGTCGATAACTCTACCTGATCAATTGATAATAGAACACCAGTTACTATGAGACAAAACAAACAGACATTGGTCTGCCTAGTTAAAGCATTTAAAACTAGGAAGGCTGTATACAATAGTAAAAAAAACACGTTTTTAGGTCAACTTGGTATGCTATGCAAGCAGTTTGTGTCATCTTGAGTCATCGATACCAAATGCAACCAATTCTATGGATTTATGTGAACACTTTATTGTAAAAACAGAAAAGATAACAATTAATTCTGTAGCTCTGCCTACCCCACTATGGGGTTACATGCGTGAAGGTATGTATGTATGTATAAAATAGGTTAGCAGGGTTTTACCGCCGAAAATAGAGGCGCAGCAAGCTTAACAACGTTGCGTCCTCGGTGTAATAGACAATAATGTATGGATTTCTGGTCGATTAATGCGATTATTAACGACGTAAAGCGCACATGCAGGGCCGACTTTATAGACATACATACACACAAGCCTGACGATGCAGTCAGCAAATTTGGCAGTGGCTGTGAAACTGCCTACGTAGTTACCGGTTCCGGGTTCGATTCCTGGTCAGTCAGTCAAGTCTCTTAGTATTTCTCTTAGTATATAGTATGTTTATCGTTAAGAAGAATTTAATTGCCGAGAAGAGAAGCCTGGAGCCTAGTTTGGGACTAGTTTTTTTTTAATTAAAATTACTTTAATCACGTCATCAAAGCTTCTTGAGCGAACTGGCATTGTAAGAGTGCATTACTGCATTATCTTTTGTCTTCATCTTTACAGAGTATAAAAAAAAGTCACTTTCCACCATCTGTCCCTCTGTATGTACGCTTAAATCTTTCAAACTACGCAACGGATTTTAATCAATAGATTGAATTATTCAAGAGGGAGGTGTAAGTATATTTCTAAATTATGGGGTCCTAGTGAAAAATTATATAACTATCCTGAAGATCAACTGAAAAAGGGTTTAAGTCTAGTACACAGTCGAAGGATTCTCGAGTGGCGTCCGCGCACCGGAAAACGCAGCATGGGTAGACCTTCAAATCAACGACGCGACGTAGCTAAAGTTGCAGGAAACCTATGGATACAAATTGCACAGGACCGGCCCTTGTGGTAAACCTTAGAGGAGGCCTATGTCCAGCGCAGTGGACGTATTTCGGATGATGATGATAATGATAATGATGATGATGATGATGATGATGATGATGATGATGATGGTAATGATGTTGATGATGATGATGATGATGATGATGATGATGGTGATAATGTTGATGATGTTGATGATGATTATGATGACGAGTCACGTCACTAAAATTACGTGATCAATCCTTAATAACAAAGTCCTTTCAGTTTGCGTCCACGATTAAAAACATAACCCTTCGTTACGTAGTCAGATACGAGATTTTCCACAAATACAAAAGTGCGTGTATTTATATCGTATTAACGTTTATATATCTTTTATCAGGGAATTACTGTATCAGCGAGTGACGGATGGGCCTTCGGTTCCGCTTCGACCGGCCATACATCAACGGGCAACTTCCATATTAACTTCCGTAGGCTTTGATTATGTTTTCCTTAACTTGATTGTTGTACAGCTATAGTAACTGAGTAGGCTCAGCTATAAGAACTGAGATAGTCATTTTATCGTGCTCTTTTTTATAGCATAGAGTAGGCAATCGAGCACTCAGGCCACCTGATGGTAAATGGGGATCTGCCACACAGACATTTGCCTTTTCAAGACTACAATCAGGCCAATTTAGTGAAAGTTAAAACATTCAATTTCAAAAATACAATATTTACACCAAAAACCAATAAAAGAAGGGAAAAGATCACATTTAAACACTAAATCCAAATTAAAATTTACTTACCCACAAAAAATTAAAATGGTTTTTTGATTGATTAGAAACATTTTTAGCCCTAGAAATTTCATAGACACCTAAAGGCTCGTTTACACGTCGGTAGTATGAAGTGAAACTACTTTTGATACGAACAAGAGGGGATTCTCTTTAAAAAAAACAAAGTCGAACGGTCAATCAAGTAAGCGATCATACAAGCAGGTTTTAAGCTACCTATTTGAATATGCACCGCCTCTTTGACGGGACAACTTAACACTGCGCCGAGCGTACGCCGGATGTACAGTGGTGCCCTCATTACTTTTATTATTATGTTTTCTCATAAACTAAAGTATTTTCTTGAAAATGGACGGTAAGTTTTTGTACTACAAATAAAAACACAACTTATAGGGTATATCACATAGTTCAATAACAATTCACCTTCGAGTTATCAACTTAACGGAAAAAAGTGGCCATCTTTATCCGTTAATCTGACTACTCAAAGGGTAATTGTTATTTAAGTTTGTTTCGTATTCCATAAATTGTGTTTTTACTTGCGCAACAAAGACGTATCGTCTGATTTCAAGGAAATTCTTTAGTTAATTAGACCGTTTGGGCGGTGAAAATTTCAACTGTCTAGCTAGCTATCACGGCTTATGAGGTACAATCTAGTGACAGACCGACAGATGGACAGACAGTGGAGTTGTAGTAATAGGGTGCCGTTTTTTACCCTTTCGGTATGGAACCCTAAAAAGAAGGCCCCGTTCAAGAATGGTACGGAACCGTTCGTGTGTGAGTCACACTTGCACATGGCCGGTTTTTTAACTCGTTAAATAAAATTAGGACTTAGAGGTTTTCTGTTACCTGAGCACCACTTAACATTTTTAAGATCTTTAAACCCTCGTATAAATTTTAGAACCTTTTTCCGTCGCATCCAACATTATGTCAACCACAATGTAAGGTTTATACAAAGTAATCCGTAAATTTTAAACCGCTGGTGAGTTTCCAAAACTTTATCCGTATCGTTTGCTTTGCAACTTCCTCGTAGCCAGCTTTAAATTGTAAAATGTAGTACAGTGGTTTTAAGGGTTCCGTGCTCGAAGGGATCCCCCTTTAAAAATGCTTTCGCTGTCCGTCCGTCCGTCCGTGCGTCACAACTTTTTTTTTTATTGCATAGAGAAGACAAACGAGCACACAGGCCACCTGATGGTAAGTGGAAACTGTGACCCATAGACATTCGCATTCACAAGACTGCAATGCAATCCTGAGACTGCAAATGCGTTGCCAACCCTGAGGACTAAGATGGAATACCTCTGACTGAGCTGTATTTTTTGAACTGTAATAGATTATTTTTTTAGAATAAGCGTGTTGCTTTTTTTCATATGCATTGCATATGCATTATGATTGCATTGCAGTCTTGTGAATGCGAATGTCTATGGGTCACAGTTTCCTCTTACCATCAGGTGGCCTGTGTGCTCGTTTGTCATCTCTATGCCATAAAAAAAAAAAAGTTATTACGGCGGATTTACGAATAAATATAAGAAATTAAAGAAAATAAACGTTTTGTTGTATCGTAAAAACGGTATAACATACAAGCATCAAATTTGGTACCTAATTATTATAGTATACAGGGTGTTTGGCAGTCGGGTGTAGGGGTTTTCAGGGATGATAGTAAGGGTCATTCTGAACATTTTTGACCACATTTACTATTATGCTAAGTTTCACGGTTTCCGAGATATTGATCATTTTAATATGATTTTTTGTAATTTTTCCTTATGTCCGTGATACGAAAAACCCCTTAATTCAAGTATTAATTTAAAAAAAAAACAGTGTTTTCTTGCATGACTTGAATCTCTATGAAATAAGGAAGTTTTAAAGCTACATGCCATTATTTTTTCCTTACAACTTTTTGAGTAACCTCACAAAATTGGTTTTTCCATACTTGGTGAAAAACAAACGCGGGGTTCTCTTAGTATGGAGAAAGTAACTCTTGCGCGTTTACTCAAAAAGTTGTAAAGAAAAAAAAATGGCATGTAGCTTTAAAACTTCCTTATTTCATAGTGATTCAAGTCATACAAGAAAACACTGTTTTTTTTAAAATTAATTCTTGAATTAAGGGGTTTTTCGTATCACGGACATAAGGAAAAATGACAAAAAATCCTATTAAAATGATCAATATCTCGGAAACCGTGAAACTTAGCATAATAGTAAATATGGTCAAAAATGTTCAGAATGACCCATACTATCATCCCTTAAAACCCCTACACCAGACTGCCAAACACCCTGTATAAACCCTTAAGAAAAATAACAAAACACATTCCAGCACGTGCATTTTCAATTAAGCATACGTTCGATCCATAGGCTGAAATCATGCTGCAAAAAAGAAAATGCACGCGCTAAAATATGTTTTGTTCAAACTGACGGGACTACTTAAACTCGCCGCTTAGAGATTCACTCGTTCGTCCGTTCCACCGTTGTTGTTGATGATCACTACCCTGACCATAATGCGTAAAAGAGTTGCCTTTGCCTCCCTGATGCGTCGAATTAGTGGCAGTTCCAGCACTCTCCTAAACAAGATTCTTGATTAGTGTAACCTTGCACTGTCCCACTGCAACTTAATCCATGTGGAGTCCAGTAGGGGACATTTTACTTTGAATAATGTGGTTGTTTCCAGACAGTTTTAAGAATATTGTTACTAGTCATCTATGAACTGTATATTCTTATTCGAAATAGATTATTAATGAATGTTTTCCTTTCGATTTTTTTTTTCTTGGAAAGTGCTTAAAGAACCTAGGTTTTCATAATTACTGCAACATATTAATACTTGATTAAGGCTGCTTTTCCACCAGAGCTGTGCGAGACAGCGAAGCGGTGTTGTGAGGGAAAATCCACCAATAGGATTCATTTGTTTTACTAGCCTCATATTGGTGGATTTTTCCTCGCAGCACCGCTTCGCTGCCTCGCATAGCTCTGCTGGAAAAGCAGCCTTATGGTGTAAGAAACGTTTATGCCCGGAGCTCAATTTGTATGTTTTCTTTTTGTAAGTTCTATTTTACCTACGGAAAAAAAAACCATCATATCATAGATAAATAATTGTGGAACCTTTTCGTATCATTTTCAACACTTTTTTCTTTGTTTAATCTCGACCCGCCCTTTTCCCCTTCATTTCTTAATTTAGCGGTTTTTAAAATGCAGTTATATCTACGACCAGGTAACTCAGTTAAGATTTTTTAAGGTAGGGTTGCCAGGTCAAAGCAAATATATTCTTGATATACTGTACCCCAGGGATTCCGAAAAAAAATATTCACCATTGAGCGCTTTGTGTTGTGTGCATTTCATTTAATGAATTGTAAACCATTAAGACACTAATGTTGCCGGTAAATTAGTAAAAATTCTAGAATGGTAAAACCAAAGACAGGGTTAAGTAAAGTGAAGGAAAGGTGGCCGAATAATACAGTGTTAAACAAAAAACACAACTTTTCATTATTTTGTGTCAACATTTTTTTTCTGCACGCCTAATACCTATTTAATCTGAACAAAAAAACAAAATTCTGGACACTTCCGAAAATGCTGGATGAATGACAACCCTGCTCTAAAGGGGCAAGCGGGGTCTCTTAAAAAAGCAACTTGCCCCAAGATTAAATTAGGAAGAAAACCAATTTGCTTAAGATTTAACGAACAGCTCTCATTTAAATTAAGATGTAACTGTTTTAAAGTGCAAGATGGAAAATAAAACACTATTAAGGACTTTGTTTTATTTACTCAGTCGGGTATTTTTCAACTCGCTTGTTTGTATAGTAAGTGATTAAAAGTACAAGACACGGCTGTCACAGGGATCATCACTATCACTACATAGTAGAAAACAAAGTCGCTTCACGCTGTCTGTCTGTCCCTATGTATGCTTAGATCTTTAAAAGTACGAAAAGGGTTTTAGTGCGGGTTTTTTTTAAAGATAGAGTGATTAAAGAGGAAGGGTGACACAGAAAACTCACATAAACTAAAGGGCGGGTCGCTAGTCATAGATAAAAAAGAGTATTATTCAAATTTAAATATCAATCTCGTCTTACATTATTTTGTGACTGACTAGCAGATATTGCTCAACCCATATCGCTGAACCTATGGACTTGAACTTGGCTAAGAATGAACTAAGAAATGCTTTTTCGAAAAACGATCCCCAACAAACAAATAGGGGCAGCATTTTACTTAGCACGCCATCTATGTGAAGTGTTTGGAATCAAGTACCTAATGGTTCACGCTGCATCAAGTTGTTGGCTTTGTAAGCACATGAGTTTGTAAGTTTACTGTAGTGCCGTGGAGTTCCACCGTATGTTGCATAGATGGCTCTGCTAGTAGCTTATGATATTAATATAAATGTTGGACTTCGTACCTGTTTCATGTTTCGTACCACCTTCCACGTTGTTGATTTTTTTATAATATCTTTGTTATTTATTTAGGTTAAATCTTGCAAGTAAATTTAGAACAATTTTCAGTTAATGGAATGGGCTTAAGTTTGAACCACGTGTGTTGAACCTGATGACAAAATTCTTCGATATCTAAGAGCTGATCTGATGCAAGTGGCGGATTATGGCAAAAGGATCTCCGCTATATGTTTACTTGACGTAGAACGTCAACACCGTTTTGGGACTCGTTGGTTTTGTCTTGACAAACAGATTATGACTTAGTAAAATAAAGTACAGTCAGCCGCAAAAACTTGTTCAATTAAATTACATTACATTATGACCTGCCAGCCTATTACCTAACGCACTTGCAATCGCGATCGACTTCCAAGCAGAACAATTGTTTTCATTTTGTATGCAGACAAGTCTTCGATTTTCAAAATGAAAACGATTGCAATTGCGAGTGCGTTAGGCAATAGCCCCTCTGGTCCCAAACTAAGCCCGAGGCTGGTACTTAACTATGAGTAATAGACAACCATGTACATACTTTTATAGAGAAATACATACTTAAATACGTAGAAAACATCCATGACTCAGGAACGAATATTCGCGCTCATCACACGAATTATCTGCCCACCGGGATTTGAACCCAGGACCGGTAGCTTCATAGGCAGGGTCACTGCCAACTAGGCCAGATTTCTATTAACTTATGCATTTGCTACAAACTCATCTCTCTACGTTTTTATTCTACTCGGTAACACCATATTGCTTTCGACACGTGATCGTATTGTCAACTTTACGATACACTTATTCGAATTCTAAGAAACTAACAAACAATGTAATCAAATCTTGGAAGTCAATTTAAGGTACTAGTAACTGTCAGATTGTCTTTAAAGATATACTTATGCAATCCCGATGACAATACAATGATATGGCTCAGTCACGAGATTTAAGACTGCAGCGAGCAAACGTCGAGCGTCCAGTGGCGCCCTCATTAGTATTATTGTGTTTTCTAATTAACTAAAGAATTTTCTTGCAATCAGACGATACGTTTTTGTAGCGCAAGTAAAAACACAATTTATGGGATACGTAACAAACTTTAATAACATTTACCCTTTGAGTAGTCAGCTTAACGGGAAAAGGCGGCCACTTTTTTCCGTTAAGTTGATAACTCGAAGGAGAATTGTTATTAAACTATGTGATATACCCTATAAGTTGTGTTTTCATTTGTAGTACAAAAACCTACCGACCAATTTCAAGAAAATACTTTAGTTTATTAGAAAACTCAATAATAGTAATGAGGGCGCCACTGTACACAGTCCTAATTTAGTAACCACCTTAGGTCCAAAGCCAATCTGACATTCTACAACAATAAGGTTGAGTTTCCTAAAAGTTACAGTTGACTTGACTTCTCTAATGACATTGACGACTTCAAGCATATTTTTCTTGAAATGGGTCCCAAATTAACGCTCCTGACCGTACCATCAAGCTGGTATTGATGATGGAGACGGAACTCCTGGATGACTAACAAGGAAGGGTACCCAACTGTCCGACTCCGATTTGATTTATTTTGATATATGTTAGAGAGTAGTCAAAAATAACGGACACTTATTTTTTTTTAGCTGCTCAAACTCAACCTGTTAGGAGAAAATGGCCTTCAAAGTACTGAAAAGTGACTAAACCCTCTAACTTCTATAAAGAGTTTTTTTTTTCTAATTTATTACTGGTTTGATTTTATATTTGAGAACATTAAAAAATAACGAGTACGTATTTTTTTATATCGGCCCAAACTCATATTTTCTTAACTCATGCGTATGGGCAATAAAGTGTGTAATACTTAAACAAACAGATAAAAAACATCACTATGCGCATACATAATATTTCTGCAAGTCATTGCGGTCAATAACATTGAGTATGACCTTGGACTTTAAAGTAAAAGCAGTGAGTATTACGTTACCATATCCCTCTCAATCCTCGGTAGTATACGACTCGAGTGAAAAGGACAGACTTGGCAAATATCAGGCCAGTTAATAAAAGTTATAAGTTACAGGTTTTATATTTTTTTGTTTTAGAACGCAAAAGAAGGTGGTAATTTCAATTGTTAATCTAGTGTAATGTGAGACGTTGAGCTCTGTTAATTGTTTTAATTTTAAGTTGCGAGGGTGATAAGTAAGTCAAGGAGTATTCCAAACGCGCATTCACTTGTATCTGTCAGTCTGTCTCATGAAACTTGCTAAAAAACTGCTTCTTCTATCCCCTACTAACTTATACAGGCTGAAATCTAAGTCGTGAATCGAATGATCACCTCTGTGTTCTACCCACGAATATGAACAACTTTCACTATCGAACCAACCCTGAAATCAAGAAAAAAAAAACAGCTGCTTCATTTAATACATTTTGGTCGAGTACGTATTGAACTTTTAGAGAAGACCAACGAGCACACAGGCCACCTGATGTTAAGTGGAAACTGTGACCCATAGACATTCGCATCCACAAGACTGCAATGCAATCCTAAGACTGCAAGTGCGTTGCCAGCCCTGAGAACTAAGATGGAATGTCTCTATGCTAGTCATTTCACCGGCTGTGTTATCCCTAAACCGGAACACAACAATGCGAACACTGTTGTTTGGCAGTAGGTTAATGGATAAGATGGTGGTAGCGATCCGGACGGACCCTGCACAAGGTCCTACTACCCGCAAAAACTAAAACCTTATTACCTTTGACGTGTTATCGTATTGTCAATATTTTTTTTACTTTGCAGTAATGGCGGCCTAGTTAAAAACCAATATCATGTCAAAAGCAATATTGTTTTACCGTGTACTAGCACGCGGACTAGGCACTGCAAATGTTTTTGAACTTAATGTTGGTTAAAGTTATTACCGGTAAGTGACAAAAACGAACTATCATAAATTTGTCATGGCCCGTCCATCTGTGTGCCACAGCCACGGTTCATGGTCAATTTTCAAAGACTATTAAGGTCACGACGCGGATCCTAGTAGTTGTTTTGTATACTACATTAAATCCCCCCTAAAAACCCTAGTGAAAAAGGGCATAAGTCGAATTAAACTCTTACTAAAATGCGCGTGGTTGCCGAGTTAGAATAGTGCCACTCCATGTCCTCCCGTGGATGTCGTAAGAGACGGTTAAGGGAATAAAGGTTGTGTGGTACTGTTAGGCGATGGGCTTGCAACCTGTCACTAATACCTATACACTGGTAGACATCTTAGTTTTGTGCAAAATGTGGTAACAGAATTATTGACAAGTTGTTAGTTTTTTTGTAGCCCTGGCTACCCCACTCTGGGAATAAAGGCGTGAGCATTATGTATGTAAACTCTTACTAAAAAACCGGGCAAGAGCATGTCGGACCATGCTCAGTATAGGGTTCCGAAGCCGTAACGACAAACACAAAAAACTATCTCAAAAATCAACATGTATGAAACAATTTTCTATTTAAAGTTATTTGGCGCTGTCTTAGATGATTTTTAGTAGGTATAAACCCGTTAGTCGCCTGTATCTCAGGAACTAATTAAGTCTACTTAGTAATGATTCTTTTTCTTATAAATTCGTATAAAATATCTCAAACAAGAGCCAAGCTTTTAAGTGTGAGATCAGTATACCTATGTAGGTAGTTAGGTATCTTAACTGCTTCAAACCGACTTTAAATTACAATAAAAGTTAAATCTTTTATACAGTAATTAATAGAAATTGAAAAAAAAAACAAGGTCCAGTAAATAGAATTTTAAGTTTTCCAAACGATAGGTACTCAACTCAAATCAATAATCTAATCGAAAATTTGTAAACTTTCAGATCGCAAATCGCAAACTTGTAGGTAGCATTCCGGGGCACGTCCAAACAGCACCTAGGCGCTCACGCTTATGAGCGCGGCTGTCGCTCGATTTGTTGCTTGGACAGTTTGACTCCCCCCGCGCGTCCTGCACGCCCCGTTAACAAATTTTTCTATCAAAGTTATCATAGGCGATTTTGATAGGTATAAACACTTTAGTCGCCTGTATCTTAGGAACTAATCATGTCTACTTAGCCGTGATAGTTTTCCTTTAAAATTCGTTATATGCGCTTTCGTTGAAGATATTTTTCAGATTTTTAGTATTTGTAGTTTTGGCTGTAGGGGGGGGGGGGACACTTGACTCTAACAAAAAATAGCGCTTTAAAGCTTAATATTTCATAAACGGATCCCTTAATCGAAAAATTGTTTTCATAAACCCGCAATATTTTTGAAAGACCTATCCAACGACACCCCACACTATGGGGTAGGCAAGAAAAAAAAAAGGCATCCCCACGTTACGTGTAGGGGAGGTGCATTAAAAAAAAATATTTTTCAACATTTTATTTTACCACTTTGTTGGCGTGACTAATATGTATATTCATGCCAAATTACAGCTTTCTAGTACTATGAGTCTCTGAGCTAGACTGGGGACGGACGGACGGACGGACGGACGGACGGACATGGCGAAACTATAAGGGTTCCTAGTTTGACTACGGAACCCTAAAAAGGGTGTTATACGTAAATGGAGTGTACTTGACTTAAACCTCTCTTTTTAATTTGATCTTCAGGAGTAGTCAATCTTCATTGGTATGAAACACGAGTGACAGATATACTATCAGTTGCGAGTGCAAGGGTGATAACGATAGCCAGCCGAACTCTATTAAGAAGCTGGGAGTACGTATATACAACCACGCCTTCTTCCCGTAGGGGTAGGTAGAGAACACTTCCTACCACTTGCTACAATCTACAGTGCAATTACTTCACATACATAAGTCTCTTCATACACATGCGTTGGTTTAGAGTCTCCTGACCTGGCCCTTTCTTAATAAGCTCCAATTCTGATCGTGGAACGTTTGCCTTGGCCTTCCCGTTCCAACATTCCCACTTACTCTTACCTCATTATATCTGTTTTATTGAAGGTCTTCAAAACGCTTTTGTTCGAATGTGCCCACTTTTGTGTGAATGTTTCGACGCCATTCCGGTCTGTGACATGCAAACTCCTCCCATATATCCCTAGCGATGTATACAGCTGCATCCCTTAATATAATACCACAACAACATAACTAAAGCACTAAGGCTCATAATATTTTAATCTTTACCTTTGGAGTGTCATGTTGTCTGTAAGGCCACTAACTAACCGCATCTTATTAACTGACATTAAAACGGCAGTTAAAACTAACCTTATCTCACTGGTGGTCAGTTACTCTTGACATGATTGTTTCTGGTCCCAGTCTAATGACTTGCATAAATGACCAAGAAAAAATGCAAAAATACACAAAATTTTGGCACCATTGCTTTTTTTATAGCATCTGATTTCAGCATTTGTCCTATGCCCTACATCGGAACACAACAATGCGAACTTTACTGCAGGCTCAAGTATAAGGATAATGGTGGCAATCCATACTGCACTTACGCAGGCCCTGCCACCACTAAATACACAAACTGTGCCACCAAGACAGTTGTCTTCCATAGCCGATTTAATATGGGGTTTAGGTGTGTTTAACCTAGGTGGTAGGGGCCCTGCCCACAAAGCTAGCTGTCCCGGGTACGATTCTTGGTATGGGCAAATCTCACATAAATTGTTGACATAGTCCCAAACTAAGGTCTTGGCTTGTACTATGGGTACTAGACAACGATTAACAAGGCTCATCACACAAATATTATTTGTGTGATGAGCGCGAGTATTTCTTTCTGAGTCTTGAGTATTTTTTACATACATACATACATTAAATCACGCCTGTTTCCCAGAGGGGTAGGCAGAGACCACTTCTTTCCACTTGCTACGATCTTGACAAATTTCTTTCGCTTCTTCCACATTCATACATCGAGTCATGCACGCACGTCGGTTTCGGGTACTTAAGATTCGGCCCTTTTCCAGTATTTCACCGATTTGACTCGAAAAAGTAGGTACGCCTAGGGCGGCCCCTTCCGACCCGTCCACTCACTATCGATGTGTATATCTCTTTCATCAATCTTCTTTCATCCATCCTTTCCAAATGACCGAACCATCGAAGCATGCCCTATACAATCTTAGTCTTTGAGTATTTTTTATGTATTTATTTATTTATTTATTTACCTATAAATAACCTTGTTTATCGTTCTCTAGTATCCATAGTACAAGCCAAGACCTTAGTTTGGGACTATGTCAACAATTTATGTGAGATTGTTACTCGATTATTATTTTTTAAACCACTCGCTTTTTAATTAGAAGTAGGTACTACCCGACCAAATGCATTGGGTAAATTTGTTTGAAGAATATTGTAATTTTTTTTTATAGCGGCCACGGATGATTTTTACATAATTATTTAGGGGACCTCGAAATACACATAGATATATAATAATTTATGGCGTTTAATAATATCGAAGCAGAGATATTTAAGATTTACGTGTTCCGTTTCTGGTACAGTCGACGCCATAAATATGTTTTCTCTTTAGTACCTCGTCACTTTACCCGCTATGACAATTTCAAATGGCAGTTTAAAAGTGACGCTAAATAGACAAGGTACTAAAGTGTAAACATTATGTATGGCGTCAACTGTACAAAAAGTACGACTACGTAAGAATATTAAATATCTCGGTACCGATGCACTTAAGAGCATTTAATTACATAAAAAAACATGTTTTTTTTAATAATTTTATCGTAATTTACCACTTTTACTAATGGCTGCTTATCTGACAAATTAAATGACAACAACACTTTTCTCCAAACCTTTTTAAAATTACCCGGCGCGCTCGCAGGCTCATAAGGCAAAGTTATTAATTATGTACCAAAACTGCTACGGCTAAGAAATCTACGGCCAAAATTGACTCATTTTTTTATCAGACACTGACAGTTACTGTCAGTATGTACAGTACATACAAATAAACCAGCGAGGTTTAGTTGTATGTACTGTACATACAACTAAAACCTCGCTGGTTTATTTGTCATCGAATTTAATGACGAGGTGCTGGTCACCCAGTAGTCTGACCTTTTCTAACAAACACACCAAGCTGCGTGAGATTAAGATCAGCAAGATTTTAATCGTTCGCATGTTGTCAGGTTAAATATGTATTAATTAACGATAGAACTTGGAACCGGTACAAGAATCGTCAGAACATGATATGTCTGCGCTCTTCAGCCGTGGCGTTCTGTTAAAGACTCACTTTTAAAGGATGATGGGCAGCTTTGTATGGACACTGGCCTAAAAACCAATAATGACAAGCCACATGCCATTTTAAACGTTTTTTTCATATTCCACAACTTTTTGTATGGCGGGAAATCTTAAATCACTGTGTGAAATATTAAAAAATCTGGAACATCAAGACGCCTACCATAGACGACTTTAGCATAATTACTTTGAAAAACCGCTGTCTTTGCATGGCGATACCTTTTTTTATCACTCAAAGATTTTGAACCACCTGCCATAGTAATAATTTTACAACTTAGAATTTGCTATTCGGGGACATATCGCTTGTCCTTATTGGTCATTAGGTCAATTAGCCCAAACTCCTTTAACGGACGAATTATTAACCAGCGCGATTAAGTTGTTCCGTCAGAGTGCATATAAAATATTTGAAGGTGTTCTTAATTATGCAGCTTAACCGCCGCTCGTTTGAGCTCGCTTGCTCGTTTGGTCGATCTACTAAACGTTGTTTTAAAATAATAACAGCTATCAATATATTTTTGCTCTTAGCGATCACCCAAAGAACTCTCATGACTTTTTACCCATAGAATTTGTTTCCCACTACTTCCCTATTTCTTCCCTTTTTATGACAAGGATCCCGCACATCCCTCCACCACCACCTGACTAATTTCGCTCACAAACTTCTTCGTGTTTGGCGACAATTTTCCAGAAATCCTTTCTTAGTGCACTCCTAGATTACTATCTAGGTCTGGGTTTAGGCTGAGCATTCTACATGTATAATATATCAGACAGTCAGTCAGCCATGGCCATTACAGTTTGGCAGTGATCCGCCTCATCATCAGTAATGAGAACTGACTTATAATCTAGTAACCAACTCGTTTTCTTATTAAATATAAATCGCGTCGTGGTCACGTACAGTACAGATGAGCTATTATACCTAAGTCTCGAAGGTCTAAAATTACTTTCATTCATAGAACATGTTTAATAACCTTCAAATGTAGCCGAACCATTTGTTTTGCAATAGATAGTAAGGCCACAAATGTGCAAGTGTCCGATGCATGTTACCAAATGTAAGTGAAACTTCAGTGCACAATATAAACAGTGGATGGTAATCTACCGTCGTTGAGAGCGTATGGCCTAATAGGGAGGATGTCGACTTGTGAGCGTAAAGGTGGTAACATGGCACCGTGACCGTATCAGTAACGCGTGTCAGCACCTGCTTTAAGGATGGTATTTGTCATGTTACAATGTCCTTTTGCGGGATACCATTATTTACTTCATCAAACACCTTTCAACGAACGTGTCATTACACAATTTCAATTATAGTTGTAGAATATCAGGGGTGTTATTCTCTCAAAAACAACGGACGGGCGGACGAACGAGCGAAATCGCAGCGGCGAGTTTAGGTAGTAGAGACCCGTCAGAGCGAACAAAACACATTTTAGAGCGTGTATTTTAAATTAAGCAGCCTTATACGTTCGATCCATCGACATAAACCATGCTGCTAAATTGAAAATGCACGCGCTAAAATATGTTCTGTTCGCACTGACGGGACTACTTAAATTCGCCGCTTGGACATTCACTCATCCGTCCGTCCGACCGTCGTTGTTGAGAGAATCACTACCCAGGACAGTACGCCGTCAATAGAACTTGCAAAAGATGTAAACAAAACCAAATGAACCCATTCACCATGACTTTTAAAGAACAAGTGAGGTCTTTGCAATGATTTATACACTATATCATTATTTTCATATTAAGTTTAAGGTAAAATAACACTTTTCACAATTTACAAAGTAAGATACAAAAATATGTTTATAAATCTATGCACAAATTAAATTTTTAATAAATGTAGGTTAGTAAAAAATTATAATTTATGCTAAATTATTGCAATAGGTGAATGTACAAGCTTTTAGTATTTCTGGTTTGGGTTGGTTGCACTTGGTAAAAAACACGCGACGACGAATGGTGCTCTTATCGATTATAGTTATTGTAAAAGTTGTGCAGCTTGTCCAAATTTATAAGACGTATTAATCAGACTTCCTCCATTAAATACCGATACACAATATTGCCAATAAACTGAAGATCTCCTTAAACAATAGCCAATCCTCATGTTTCCCTAAATCAACAACAATTTTGCATAAATTTTCAGAAATTCGAAATCTCTCCATATTCTCTTTCTTTATAACTTGAGATTGAGAACCGTTTCAAGTCTAATGTTAGTCTTCAATATGGCTTGATAAAAGAGGTTTCAAAATATAAAAGAACCAAATTTCCTTTTTAATAATACTTTTAATCATAGTTTTAATCATCAATACTGAAATTAGCAGAAAAATCTAACGTGTTTTTGATGATAACTTTCGTAAAGGATCATGGGCACTTTTGTAAGGAAATTGGGTGTGGCATCAACAGAATTGAATCCTTTACATTTAAATTGTAATCAGTTAAAACATTATTTCTTACTATAACTGCAAATACCTAGCTTACCGCAGAGTAAAAATATGGGCACTTGAAAACAAGACAATAATATAGTCCATGTAAACTTTAGCTAAATAAATAATAAAGTAAAGATTTTTTTTTCAATCAGAGATTTGTTTTGTTGTACAGAATTCACAATTTTTAAGATACATTACACAACAATCGACCTCTGTGTAACTATTTTCCGTTAAGTTACTTAGGTTATGTTGATGATATAGTGTTATAGTCAAATACCCTAAACCCAGTTCTATAATTATCCGTCACAATACTATATTTTCCAATGTTTCTATGGACTATATCATCAACATTGTTTTCAAGTGCCCATATTTTTGTTCTCCGGTGAGCTAGGTATTTGCGGCAATATTAAGAAATTACGTTTTAACTCATTTCTCTTTAATGATATAGGTTTAAATTCTGTTGGTGATGATCCTTTACAAAAATCGTATTGAGACAGCCATTGGAAATGAGAGATATTTCTTAAAAATATATATTACTTATAAAGGTTTTTAATAGAAAAGATTTAAAGTATACATAAATTATTTTTATTTCACTAAACCTTAGGGACAGAACTAATGGCAGGACTACTGTACGTTATTTTTAATAAAAACATGCTTGGTGAATAGTTGAGGTTATGTGTCAAACAGTACTAGTTGGTTTACATCATGCGCAAGTTCTATTATTGACGGCGACCATATTTTAATTTCCTTCGTTGTTACGAACAAATAATACCAAAATCACTATACCTACTTATAACATTTAAGGAATTATCTCAATTCCGTATGGATTCCCTCATCAGATTCAGAACTTGGTGACAAAAAGAAGACCTTGAAAACAAATAAATCATAATAGTAGTTTATGAAATTGTTGCATAATACCTAGTTATGTGCAGTTTCATACACTACTTTATCTACTCTCATACATGTTGTAAACGTATTCAATGAATGGCGCCAAAACCTAGCACATCACCGCTCATGCGTTAAAGCGGACGCTGTCACAGACAAGTAAAAATTAGAATGAAAACTTTTTGTAATGCTGTAAAAGTTACGCGAACCGCGTGTGCGTTCCATTATAAAAAAAGAAATGATATGGAACCTCGTTGGTGTGATTAACTTTTTGGATTAACTTGTATCGTAATGGTAAAAAAATACTTTTAATTTTTTTCGGTATTGTGTTTATAAAGTATGCTATATAAATTCGTTTTGAAGTTTATAATTCGAACTTTACGATATCAGTAGATAAAATAATTTTCAAAATCAGTTCACAACTGGCGGAGAAATCGAGTAGGTAACATACCGCATTGCAAGATCAAAACCGCAGCAACTCAAAATCCTTGCTAGTTTAGTTTCAAGTTTATAGCAGTTGTATTAAACTTGATTTTTAAATACAGTTCTATTTTGAGTTACTACTGTCTTGATCTAGCAGTGCGATACACAAAAAAAAAACAAACGACTTGATATCCTCCTGCTTTTTAACCGTCGCAGGGGCTGTGTTCCTATTACTATTAAATATTATTTTAACATATTATCGTCAAAAGCAATAACATAATAAAAAACATAAAAAACATTAAAAAAAAAGAATTCCAATAACGACCCGGTTCAACAAAAAAGGGCTACATGGTTTTTGTAAGCAACAAATACAACTGCCAAAATATTAATATAATGTCAAAATACCCAGTCCTTTTTGAAAATTAATGACATTAACGTTAGAAAAAAAACAATCTTTAAAACATTGATCTTAGCTTTGTACTGCGCGTGATTGTTTATTAGGAGAGGTAGACGCACCGCCGCTGCATTGTGTACCAATCCCGCGCAGCGATAACTCGTCACAAACTGGCTGAAAACAAAACGTTCTAAATTCAAAAAAAGGAGCAAATTTCAAAATTGACTTTTGTTTTGTTTTATTATTTTTGGCCAGTGATAGTGTTGTGTTATAGTGGGTGTATTTTTTTTTATTGGATTGTGTATGTATTTTAAATATGAACGGTAAGTGTTTTATTTGCGTACTTATTAAGTAATATTATTTCTCTTGTAATGTTATTAAGATGCGTTCGAAATTTATTTTGGTTTTAAAACTAGTGACCCACTTATATACATTAGAATTTATATACATTATACATAATACACATATCTGATGGTGAAAACCGCATAAAAATCCGTTCAGTACTTTTGGAGATCATCGCGAATAAACGGACAGACACACACGGAGTGGGATTTGATCTTATAATAATGTAGTTATTTTATTAAAACTACTTCCTCTATAGTAACTTAAGGGTATTTCAAGATGCCGTTTTAATGACAATAATGTCTTGATCGCTTTATTCTTAAGTGTTTTGTTAATTACTTATCTATTTACTTTCAAAACTTCAAAATTATTAATCCAGCGAGCATGAACCAGTGTACATCGAACCCTGGCAAAATTTAAAATATTTGGTAATTTTTCAATTGTCGTCTGGCAGCACTAGTTTGCTCAGTAGCTGGAGACAGGGGTGTGCGGGTGGGAATAGTGGCGTGATCCCCGGACGACGATAGGCGTCAGCCGGAATATTTGTGCACAAACCTTTTTCGGGTTTGTCATACCCTGCGTCATTTTAGACGTATTTTTTATAGCGACCCGCCCTCGCTTCGCTTCGGTTTATTTGAGTTTTCTATAACACACGTACATAAAACAAATTTATTATACATAAAAACCTTCCTCTTGAATCACTCTATCTACTAAAAAAAACCGCATCAAAATCCGTTGCGTAGTTTTAAAGATCTAAGCATACATAGGGACAGACAGCGGGAAGCAACTTTGTTTTATACTATGTAGTGATGATGTATGTTTTTTTTTAAAGGTTTTTGAGCCTTTACTTTGTCAGGTAAATATACCACAATGGTATGTCAAATGCCAGGACTGTCCATATACACGAAGGACAGAAAAACCATCCAACCATATGTATGGAGAATGCTACATACTCATATGGGGAAATTGTGCTGATCTCGATAGCAGTGATTAACCATATTTACAAACAACAATATGTTTTTTTCAAGAAAACTATTTCATTAACTTTTAGTTAAAAGTTGATTTATATTTGAAAGACTTGTTTTTGTTTAACTGTTGATTTTATAAAACATCGTTGTGTAAGGTGAACACGAATAAATACCAATAATTTAATAATTAAAAGTTTAATTAATGAAATATTTAATTATTAAACAATATACACTACACGAAATAAAATAAAATTGATAAAAACTATATTATGGTACATTAAATTTTGGATAAGTCGTAACCTGCCTCATGCTTGTTGTAACTTTTTTCCAAGTCATGCTCGCCGGGTTGAGTATAATAAAATATATGTTCAAGGTTTATAATAATAGTATTGTATCTGTTAATATTTTTATCTGAACAAAGCAGAGAATACTAACCTTTAATATTAAAAACAAATGTTATTCGTACTTGCACGGCAAGTTACAAAACTAGATCGCCAAAGGAATTCCTATTTCTTTTTTTAACACGTTCAATGCAATACTATTATTGCCGGTGACTATGTATAAGGATAACGGAAACGTATCTGAATATCGAAAGTTAATATTATATCCAAAGTTTAAATATCGAAGGGTTACTATGCCGATGTTTAAGATATCGAACAAACTTGTTGGGTATGCAATCGTATATCGATAGTTGATACAGTTAAAGTTAAAATATTGAAGTCCAAAATATTTGAAGTATGATTTTAATGACGTCACATATCGACTCACCTTTGCTGACAGATGATTAAGATCTTGTGACACCTAAGGCTTGTCACACCAGCTCCTAATATTGGTAAGTACACGACAAATGATATTTTTAGTAAGATAGATAATTATAGTAAGTAGGTATTAATATTTTTATTCAAGCGTGTCGCCACGTCGGGGACCGCTAAGTATCTGGGGTATTATATTGTATTTCATTTACTTTGCGGTCCTCAAACGTTTCGACGCTTGAATCAAACCATACCATTACCTACTATAATTTAACTTATAGGGCCAATACTTATTATTTTTTACTTTTTAGACAATTTTACCGACTGTTTAGAGTCGGGGGTTTTTTAAATTTTCAATGGAATTTTTTATTTCACGCTTTTTAAACTTTAAAGCTTAATATGTCAAAAACGGCTAAACCAATTTTGATAAAACATGTCTAACAACACTCTTAACTATAATTCATCTTTCAAACAAAAAAAACAAAATCTAAATCGGTTCATACGTTCGGGAGCTACGATGCTGACAGACACACAGACACGTCAAATTTATAACACCCCGTCGTTTTATCGTCAGGAGTTAAAAATAACATAATAATACCTCTACATAACTATACGGCGGTACGGAACCATCGAAATGCGATTAATAATCGCGTTCGACCGTTTTTTTTTCATTTATATACTTTTTAGCTATTATAAAAACAACCTTACCTACGTATTAAAAAATTACAATAAGCATTAAAAGTATTTTTAGCAAACAATAGTTTTATAAAAATTATAATTCGGGAAAAAATTATAACAACTTAATGTTATGATTATGACTATAAATAGTTATACGAAAAACTAAAGATCTTTTACTATAAACAACGTATTTAACTGTTTACTTGGACTTGCGTCATCGCGTATTATATATGAATATTAATTGCTTACTAATTAGTGGAAAATATAACTAGTAATGCTATATGACTAGCACTAGCAAGTCTAGTGTTGCTTACTAACAAGATAATAGGCATTTAGTTAAGGGGTAGCGACAAAGTTAAACAATTAAAAAATTATCATCGAAGTTAGATGGTTTTTTTATTTTATGGAGAAATTGACCGGGGCATTTCCTTAATTTTAACATACAAGCGTCAAATTTGGTATAATTATAGTAAGTGAAACCCTGAAAAATAATTACAACGCGTTGGCCTAGTAGTAACCCTGCCTACGAAACTAGCGGTCCTGGGTAGTGATTCTCTCAAAAACAACCGACGGTCGGACGGACGAGCGAAATCGCAGCGGCGAGTTTAAGTGGTCCCGTCAGTGCGGACAAAACATATTCTAGCGCGTGCATTTTGAATTTAGCAGCATGGTTTCTGCCAATGGATCGAACGTATAAGGAAGAACGTGTACGTTGTTTTTGAGAGAATAACAGGGCACATTTTTGTGAGATGAGCGCGAATATTTGTTCCAGAGTCATGGATGATTTTTCATACGTATATATTGAGATTTTTTTTTTTTAATATTATTAGTATTTAATTTTATATCGTTGTCTAGTACCCATTAGTACAAGCGTAGAGCTTAGTTTGCGACTTTAAAAGGGAATTTAAAATAGGAATAAAATTGTTTGCGATTAACAGACTTCAAAAAGAGGAGGTTTTTCTAAAGAGCTTGTTTTTGAAATATATTTTTTTATTCACAAATGTTTACTTCCAAATTGGTTATTTATTGAGGAAATGGCGAAAAAAACATCCATTCCAATAATTGTCAATTACTTCTACACGCATATAATAAAAAGCAAGCCTTAAAAATCTGACTGCATTTAAATAAATTTCTAACAAACAAAAATGGGACAAGCTTTTGTTGCCAACTGTACTTTCTTTTGCACAGTCGTCTCATCATCTACTTGTCAAGACGGATATAACAAGCCCTAAAGCGACGGGTTTATCATGTGGAAATTAGGATTTTCTATGACCACCCTGAGTGTCCATGATCACATCAGCTCAATGGCACTATATTATTGTATTGTCGTCAGAACTAAAGGCGTATGCCAATTTTCAGCTTCATAGGAAACCGGGAAGTGGGTCAAATTTAACTTGCAAGTTTGACCCTTACATACATACGAGTACATTGCAAGTTAAATAAAAGCTAGTAATATTTTGATAAAATCTATAATGGAATCCCTAATTGTCATTTATCCTAAAGCATCGTTTGCCCTAATTTTCGTTTATCCTAAAGCCATAGCCAAACGACTTTTTTTTAACTTCGTTATAATTCAACCTCAACCTTACCTAGCCGCAGGTATTTTTGGAATCCGTCTGAGCTAAAATCCAGAGATTGATTTGGAGAAAATAATCCTAAAGTACCTACGTATCCTCGGGATGCGCTTAGAAAGGATTTTTCAAAAGTTGACCCGTAACGGGAAGAAATAAGTGACGAGCGAGAGTCTAGACTATAGTCGGGGTCAATAGAAATAGCAAAGAGGTAAACACAACCAAACGGCCCAATTCAACATTATTTTATTACCTACTCTACATAAATGTTATCACGTTTTTTTTAATTATTCACACTTTTGAGTACTACTTTCACATTCTGTTTAAAACAAAATGACCATTAAATATATACTTTTTAAACAAAAACTCGTTTTCAAAAACATTGAGGTTATGTGTCAAACAGTACTGATTTGCTTTCATCTTTGGCCATTTCTATTGACCCTGACTTTACACGTGCGGTCAGCCTTATCAATGTCATTTTAACATCATGTTTGAACTGCTATTATATACATATCTGACATATATATCTGTCATTGCCGTTAAAGCGACAAGGTACTAAAGTGTACAGCTACTTATAAGGCCGACCGCACTTGTAGGTGGACTTTCTAGCTTGTACCCTATTTTTTCCAAAAGGGGTCGACTTTTGAAAAATATTTATTGTTTCACCCCTAGGATACAGTCGAGTACAAAGTTATCCCATTGAAATAAGGTGTTTAATTGTATATCTTTGTTCTAATTTGACTGTACCAAGTTGTGGGTGTTCTCTAGTGCTGTACAAATATTATTATTGAATGGAATAAACCGCGTTAAGAATGTCCTTCTTAACTCCGTTCAAGTGCAATAATGGTTAATAACACGTTTTGCGTAAGCAAGTTAATAAGTTGTCTATAATTATTAACAAGCGGCGCGCCCTCGCTTCGCTCCAGTTAATATGTTTCTATAACACCTGTACATAATCAGGATTTTATGGGTATAATGTCGAAAATCAAATTTCATAAGTACGAAATTCCTAAAACTTCGAATGTCAAAATGTCTAATGTATGGAATTCCTAAAGATGCATGTCCTAATGCACTTTTAATCGAATTATCTCATTTTCGAAAATCAATATTCCTTTTTACAAAATGCCTAATGATAAAACTTGAAAATGCATATTTCTAGTGCTCAAAATCGCTACGTACAAAACGCTTAGTGACAATTCTTCGAAAATCAATACATTTAAAGCTAAAAACTCCACCCCTAATGAACGTGGCATACCTTCGAAAATTAAAATGTCGTTCAAAATTTCACAATTTATACATTTTAAAGTTAGGTCAACTGGGAGTAGGTAAAATGTCGTGAGTTTAAACTAATGCTTTAATAAAAGTAAGTAATAACAAAGACTTTAATGGAGTATTGTAATCCCACTTCCTTACTTGTATGAAAAAAATAAAAGTTCGTTAGTTTGCTATTTTAAATTATTTAAAACGTGAAATTTAAAACATATTGTATTTTTAAACCACGAATTTTACTAACAAGAAAGCAGTATAAATATGTTATTTAATTAAATATTTACAGCCTTGTTAATATGAATGCTAGTTTTACTAACCATATGCAATGCTTCTATACGAAAACTATTAAGACTGCACCGAGCAAACGTTGAGCGTCCAGTGGCGCCCTCATTAGTATTATTGTGTTTTCTAATTAACTAAAGAATTTTCTTGCTTATCAAACGATTCGTTTTTGTAGCGCAAGTAAAAATATAATTTATGGGATACGTAACAAACTTTAATAACAATAACAACTACCCTTTGAGTAGTCAGCTAATGGAAAAAGGTGGCCACTTTTTTCCGTTAAGTTGATAACTAGAAAACATAATGTCATTATTCTTACCGTGGTGAGCCGCCATTAATAAAAAAAGAAGAATTTAAACGTAGACATATTAAGTTGCCGTTAAAATTTAAGCTAAAAAAAGGGAAATCCTAAGATAACAATGACGCGGAGCAATCGATTTTAAACGATTTGTCAACTTTAATGACGCAGGAGGATGTGGTAATAATTCATTTAGAGCGAGTTTGGCATTCTCTAATTTGTGGTTTTCCCGTAGTATAAATAACTAATTTTTCCATTTAGTGTAATTAGGTTTTTTTTGGTAATAAAATTCATGATCGAATATCAGTCGTACAGGAATACAGCCTGTACAGCAAAGTGCACAATAATCGAATAAGCATTTTAAATTTTCAACCTGCCTTCGTTAGTATTACGGCAGTATGACACAATCGCCAAAGTGAAACAAATTTATCATTTACAATCTAACCCGCTTATTAAATTTATAAACGCACTATAAACCTGTTTTAGTAAAAGCGTTGTCCCTTTCTATCTAATAGAAATGTCACAATAACAGATAAGGACCAAGTATATTTGAAGCACACTGTAGCTATTGTGCGTTTGAATACGAGGGTAATATTAAAGGAGGAAATGTACAGTTTTTTGTTCTTAATTATAGATAAACACTAGGAATTGCAATTTAGCCGGTTAAAAACTGTTTTGTATGAAAATAACCGGTTAAAACCGGTTATGATCGGTTATTTGCATTCCTTAATAAACACCCTGTGTGTTGGTAAAACTTGAGAAACTTTTGTTTGATTTTTGCCAATGCATGGCAGGACGCTTAACTAATTAATTTAAGTTACACTGGCGCAACCGAGCAAAATCTATTTTTGAGGGGGGTGCGCTATAATGGATTGGAATCATTTCTAGGCGATAAAAACGATATCGTATTTTACCTATTATGAAATTGTTTTTAACTCGTTTGCCATTACTGTCAAGTAAATAAGAGCTATCAAAACGTTTACAATACCTACGATAACAGGTCAAAGACGATATGGTTTTTACACCGCCTAGAATACCGGCCCAGCAGTGTCTCAGCTTTTACAGGATGTTTTTTTTCTCCAATACAATCTGCCAAAATGGTCCTGTCATGATGATTAAAGTCTCAGGTTATGGGTAACAGGAACTAAACTTATGTTATAAAAAGTGAACGTACTGTCAATGTCAAAAGTTTTTTTTTTAAATAAATGTTTCCTACTTTTACCATCGTCCACCTTGACAGTAGTTTTAAATTATGTGTAAGTATTCATTTTAATACCGTACCGTACCGTTACGTATTAACCGATGTTTTAACGTTCGGTTTTTTCCTTAGCTTAAAAAAAATAAACTAAAAGATTTGTTGAACCACAGTAGGTATGTAAGAGAAGCAACACATTTACGAAGTATGAGGTTAAGAGTAAATTATCGTCAGACAGTTTTCAGATTACAAAACGGACACTTGAAAAAATTACGGGTTCATGATTTCAGTTTTAATCCTGCCATTTAAGCATTTTTCAGACGAATGTTACGACCTTTTGTTTTTCGAAATCGAAATAACCGTTTAACATCTTTAAGGGACTAAATAATCATAATTGTGTAGAGGTCAATATAACAATACCCTTATTTTCGACAATCGTGTAACGGCATGAAAGCAACAAGGTACTTACAAAAGTTAACAGGCCACCGGTACTTACTACTAACTACTATTCTGTGGTATAGTATGATTTACAAGCAATTGTTACCAACGCCAACTATTACTCAGGCTGGTTTTAGTGTCACGCGGACCGTCAGTGCGGATCTATCGATCTGTATTAAGCTTAGGGAGCGTTTAGAGTAATGCGGACGGTCCGCGCGGACGACCGTCATTATCTGTATTAGATCGGTCGTTGCGGTGCGATCCGCACTGACGGTCCGCGTGACAATAAAACCAGCCTTATTCTGTGTAAACACAAGAAAAAACAATAAGTTTTAACAGAGAACCATGCCGAATAATATGCCTACCGCCATCTAGCGGAGAATACAGCCTGTATACACAACATAAAGGCATGTTGAATATACAGGCAGACCTAAGTCTTATTAAGTGTAATTAAAGTTTAATCGCATCGCACACAATGCATTCTTTGCGACGTTGTTATCTATGATAGATACGTTTGATAGTAACAATGCCTATGCATGCAGCAAACAGATTTTTTTCTTGTACCCTTACCACGAGTTGCAATTACCGTACTCGTTAGCGAGTCGAACGCTTTGTCCCTCGCACTATAAGAATACTGCGATGTCTGCGAGGGACAGAGCTATGACTCGCTGGCGAGTACGTTAATTGTAACTCATGGTAAGAACGTAAGAACAAAGGGAACTGTTAAAAACTCTTTTTATGGAATAAGTGGGATCTGTGACCCATACACATTTGCATTCTCAAGACTTTAATCTAAAGATTGCAATCCTAAGACCGCAAATGCTTGCCAACCGTAAGGACTAAAATGGAATGACTTTATGCTTGTATTTTCACCGGTTGACTTATCCTCACACCGAAACAAAACAATGTAAACACTGCTGCTGTATGCCAATTTACTTCGAAATCCTTTTTTTTTTAGTAACTGGTTTTTTGTTTTCTTGATTTATCATTTATTATTTGTCTATTGAGATGCTTACATTTTTTCCTAACCCGCCCTCGCTTCGCTTCGATACATGCGAGTTTTATTTAACACCCGTACGAAACCCAGAAATCAACATAAAGACGACCTTACGACAGGAGCTTTTTACAGACGTTATAAAACTAGCGTCAAACGGTATAACTTATTTGTTAATATTTTGTTAGGTGCAGGTGCGACAATCGATTCCCATTAAATAAATATTCGACGTGTTTTCATCATAACACAAAAATGATGCTTGTGATGAACACAAACCACTTATTTAGCGTCTTATTTTGTCGCCATGCAACTGCATCACTGCCTGTTATTGGCTGACATGTCGAATGTCACTTTGCATCCACAGATTCATACAAGTGCTAAATTTCAAAACACGGCTACAATAAAACACAACTAATATGGCTTACCGATGTACCTGCGTAAAAAAAAAAACTCGAAGCGCGAGAACCAATCAGCATGATTCATTTGCTATTATTGGTTATTAGTGACGCCATGTTGACGCGCGCCCGCGTGCCATTCAGTCACCCGTCAAACGTGCGTGAGTGAGGTGGAAAAAATATAATACAATTAAATTTGCACCTTATTACTATTTTGTATAAGTGTTTTGTTTTAATCGTGCTTTCGGAAATCATCGGAATCGTTTTTCGTGTCTGCTTGAACGAAGATTCACGACACGCCATATAAATTGTTTTATACTGTACGTACCTGCTTTAAGAAGGGTACCCAGGTTAGGCGTACTTCCCCATGACGGACGGTCAGACCGACGGAAGGACAGCGTAGGTATAAAAACTAGGTTTCTTCAAGCAATCATTCATCTTGATTTATCGTAAACAGCCAACCCGCGCAGTATAATCACTCTTCGCCAAATAGTCATTAGGCAATTTACTTAATTCTAAGTTATCTGACCATTCTTCATTGTTTGATGTAACTGTTTGTTATGAAGACATCATTTTGTTTGCGGGGGCTGTACAAGTACATGTACTTTGCTATCACTGTATCATTTGAACTAGATTCATTATTTTTAAGTGTGCCACGATATTATGACATAATTCAAAATTCAAAATTCAAAATATTTATTCAGTAAATAGGCCACATGAGGGCTCTTTTACACGTCGGTAATATAGGGTGAATCTACCAGCGCTTCGGACAAGACCATCATTGCGGAGAAGAAGCGCCGCAAGAAAATCCAGCAGAAGGTCATTTTTTCCAATTATAAAAACATAATAGTACTTAAAACTAAGTTACATTAAGTAAAGTAAGTTACAAATAGGTAATAAAGTAATAAATAATAAATTCTTAAAACTACCAAAAAGATTGTTTTTACAAATGTAAGGTCAATAAACCTTAAACTTGATAAAAAAAAACTATTAGAACATCACGAGGTCAGTACGTCAAAATCCATAACTAGAATAATTTATTTAATAACAAGTCCTTGTAAACGTGAACAGACCGGACCCCACAAACAGCACCCGTTCACGAGTATGACGCGTATCTCAGCCATCGCCTCTCTCAACCATGTTGTCTGGAAAGTGGCGACCCGATCAACGACGCCGCCATAAGCAAAGACTTTTGAGCGAGCGTGACATGCTCATGCTGCCGGACAATATAAAAGTAATATTGTGTGAAGAAGCTGTCCGGCGAGAAACATCACAGTTTGTTCTCGTTTAAAAGCGTCTAATACGAAGGGACATACATACCTCTGTCAATCAATCAATTTCCTTGACTATCTTATAGTCAAGGAAATTGGTTGGCTATTTATATATTGGTATAACGTAAAATTTTAAATGCGACTACTGTGCAGTATGCAGTATACCTATACTATGCTATTACTATGCAGTGAGCTACGTTCTTTGGTATTTACGTAAATTCATCTCCTAATACGACACGACATTGGTTATCTGTGTTACTAACTACATATCATCGTGAACGTTAAGAATGCACCATACTTGCAGTGGCAATGTATTATCTTGAAATAAAAGGATGATTTTTTGTTGTACAAATGAATACACAATTTCGTAAGATTCTAACTATGAGTGAGTACACAAAGGTGAAAGCTAGGTTTTTAAACTTTGTCATATTATACTAAATATTGCCTATTAATTTGTACAGCCAGCCATAAATGTGGTCCAACACCCTACGGTTGAAGCTCATTTGCACGTCATCATACAACAAGTTCGATTTTCCTTGCAATAATATTATGACAGTGACTGCTAACCTTAACGATAATTAGATCTCACAGAAACTTTTTTCAAAACTGGGACCACTTTCTTGGCTGACTGTACAATGAAAAACCATCTGTCGATTTAAAGATTATTCTTGAGTTTAATAGGAAACTATAATAGGAATGAGGGCGCCACTGGACGCTAGGGTGCTGTCTCAAATGTGCAAGCATGTTGACTGTGGCCGCAGATTTCGTTGACAATACATTTTTATCTGTTCTTCCTGACATGCAAGACTGGACAACTTAAACTAGACTGTTAATTCGTCTATAAATTTAAAAACGAGATTTAAAGAGATAGTCGTAACACCCCTGTGAGCCTATGTGCCCCCATGTCTAACCCACAGATAGGTGTTAAGGGATCTGGTATCGTTTATTGGTACGTGCCCAAATTATAAATTCAGTCACGCGTGCAAAGCGAACGCTAATAATTCAATTCATGTTTGGTGATAATTTCGAATTCGTTATGAGTAGCGCCATTACAGCCAGCACATCTGAGCTTCTGCTCTGTAAATACATAGGTTCATTATGGGCACAGAATATATCGCTCATTGAATACAAAACGGACACATTCCAAAATAATTTGCTCTTCCATTAAAAATCGTACCCCAACAGTTTCTAATTTTAAAATGGAACACTGACTCATTTTGGATTGTGTCCGTTTTGTATTCAATGAACGATATAATAGCTCCTTCGTAGTAGATACGTCACTCGCTGCCGCCTACCGTTATAATTACCTACCGGCCGATGTATCCCCGGGGACACATACACATAAGAACACTAAAACAATCCAAAGTTAATTCGGAAATGGCTTTAGGATAAACGAAAATTCGGACTAACGATGCATTAGGACAAATGAAGATTAGGAATTTTGATTTTATAATAATAATATTTTTTATTAACGTAAAAAGGATTGTATAGCCAAGTTCATAAGTATGTGTACGCTTTAGTACTTTGTCATTTTAATCGTTGAGACAGTTTATTTATGGCAGTTTTAACATGGCATTAAATAGACAAGGTACGAAATTGCATGTAATACAAATATACATATTAATGAACTCGACTGTACAAGAAGACAAATTAATTTTAGCACTTAAAGTAGGTTGCTAACAGTTATTGCACAATTAATTGTTAAGCCCTGGGGGCCTACTATGGCTGCGTTTATCATATATTTTGGATAAGGCATCCGTCACCTTCTGACAGGTAAATAAGTACATGTGTCAAAAAGTGACGGATGTTTTACCCACAGTTGATACGCGATATAGACGCAGCCATAGCCTGTATCTTTGAAAGCCAGTGTTGACCCGTGTTGATACATTGCAAAATATCAAAAGTAATGAAGGGATATTTCGATGGTCCCTAGGTAAATCATCGAAAGTCATTTTGGGCACTTTTCAGTACAGCATTTTGAAGTTGGTTTATGGTATTAATCTGAAAATATAAATATTACATTGATTTTATATATCCAAAATAACTAATAAAAAAAGCTTTTATCTTGCGGCATATTTGTTTTTAGGAAAATTCTATTAGTTTTCTGGAAATTTGAGTTTCGATAGCATACGTCGTGATAAAGAGAATTACATGTATCGAAACTGCCACTTTAGATTTTTTACGCCGGTATTATTTTTAAAAGTCTTATCGAAAATGGCAGCTTCGATTATTTACTTCGACAGTAGCACTGCTGTAGCTAACGAAACTGGTAGTGTCGATAATTTACGCCGCAAAAAAAATCTCTATTTTAGTGGTTTTACCAGATTCGATATAAACGCACAGTGTTTTAAGACACTGTTTAGTACGAGTACTTAAATTAAATCAGTATAGTTATGTTAATGCAAATCTTTATTTGGAAAAACCACTCTTTCTTCTAAAAATCAGGCTTTTAAATCACTTTTATCATCACTGCTTGAATTATTAAGTCTTAATATTTTATGATTACTGCCTAGGGTAAATCAAAACAGTTCTCAACAAACTACAGACTCATACCATACAACATAAAATGTTTCCAAATGCTCTGTTACTAAACTAAAATACTTCTTAAAAACTCTTTATTGCACCGTATCTAGGTATACTTATGAAAAAAGAACTGTTTTGGCTGACTAACTTCAAGCAAAAAAGGAAATATATTCTAATCAGAATGGTCAACCTTATCACCAATGTTTGTACTGTAATTAAAATTAAAAAAAAAATTATGATATTCTTTAGGTATCACCCCCGATTGACATAAAGAAATAAGGTCTTTATATTTGACATCTGTAATAGTTAGCGGGTTACCATACGATCTCTTCCACGTCTTGTAGTAGTGATAACTGTGTTTAAGCCAAATTACTCACCCTTTAAGTCGTTCTTTAAGAAAAGACAATTCGGTACACCATTTTCTACCCTGACCTCTTTGACTTGTTCTACGTTAAATTAACATTTGTCGCATCTCTATTGCATTTGCGTCCGCCTAACAATGGTGTATAATCAAAAACATCCGAAGAGTTCATTCAATTACGTTGTAAGGCTGTTTGCGGTTTTAGTCCACCTTATTATTGCGTACCAACTGGTCAGGAGTAAAAATCATTTTCCCTTTAGACTCTTTTTCAATAAGAGCGTGGACACTGTCACCCCATTTTGTGTATGATTTTTATGATTTCTCCAAAAACCTGTGCGTAATGTCAACATTATATTTTTGTGACAAGAACATTAGGTATACGTCGAGTACGCAACTCGATTTCTATTTTGACCTGAGCAATTATTTGACCAAAATATAAACCGTTTTGCCACTTTATCTATAAGAGTTTTTGTGAAGGTGTGAGCAGTTGCTCACTTCATTTGCTCCCCTTTTGGCTGTGCATTCTGTCCACATATAGCAGAAACCCTCTTTGTTTGCTAAGTCGAAAATTGTAAAAGCATAAATCAATAATTTTCGCTTATAATTCAGCAGTCTAACATCTCCATGTGGATAATTAAAAAAACATTGAAAGTCAAATGTAGCACAAACAATTTTGGGTGATTTTAAAACTACCATTTTTCACCTGCTTTAAATTCTCTTGCTTTTTTTGATCTTCTTTGTGCTGAGACGTTAAAAATGCATGACATTTGTCGCAAATATCTTTCTTTGGGATATAGAACGCAACGTTCATGTGCTCATTCACTATGTCAGTGTACTGACGTGGTGTGAGAGCTTTACTGTCATAGTTTTGCAGTTGATCCCATTCTTAGTACCTACAAGGAAAACATTTTTTTGAAGGATAAGTTATTATTCAGATAGACTTTACTACTACTTTCACGCGTATAGTGCGAAGGGACCGGTTAAAATGAAGATGCGTGGTCACATACACTTTTTACCATTTAAGCAGATATTACGACAAGATGGTTATGGTACTTTCCTCTTTCATCAGGTAAAGTACCTAATTCCTTCTCGGCTCAATTTTGCATGGGCAGTGCGGACCATTTTATCCGATATACACAAAGTATTCAAAAAAGTTCTGAGGCAGACTTGTACAGGATCATAATGAAAACATTGTTGATCAGAAACGTTACTAGGTAGATAGGGGTAAAAAATACTTTGTAGTATGTGGTCGCCGGGAAGGGCCCTCGGTAGGTAGTAATGCATTTTTTTTGCTTTCGGTAAATTTGTTTACATTTACCCACTGCTGGAGTATGTTCCCCTTGTTTCCAAAAATTGGTTAATATTCTTCGCTGTGTGTCGGTATCTAATTTATCGTATCGTAACATTTTAATATACACGTAGAACGATAATCCGGGCGCATTTTTTTTCTTCTATATCTTAGATAGTTCTTCGTCAATCTATTCCCTCGAGGGCGGCCCATACTGCACCTCCAAAGGTACAAGGTGCGGGTAGTGGAGAATCTGAGACAATATTTTATTGACATTTGCCTTAACATAGAAACTATTATAGTAGTGTTGATAAGTATATCAAACTAACATTAAATACTAAAAATAGTACTAGTAGTAGTAGATATACTTATCAACAGGTACTAAAACTAGTACAAAATGATAGTTTGATATACTTGTCAACACTACTATATCAGTTTCTTTGTTAAGGCAACTAATACCAACATTTTAAGGAAAAATAAAACAAGAACTTACATGGTAATTTATCGAAACTCAGAATAAAATTACGATAATATCAGCGTAAAACATTGAAAATGGTAGTTTCAATATAAACACAATCTTAAATTTCGAGGTACAATATCGAATCTGCCAGTTTTGATACAATGTTTACAGTAAATTCCAACGTACAATATTGAAACTGGCAGTTTCGATACCAAGTGAATAGTAAATTCCAACGTAAAATATTGAAACTGACAGTTTTGATAATGTACGCCGGTAATAATGCAGGCTTGTACGACGTAAACTATTGAAACTGTTAGTTTCATCTCGCTTGCACGACAATTATTCCCACTTAAACAATCGAATGTGAAACTTTCGATGATGTACTACGAAAATTTTACATATTTTCGAGGTTTTACGACTCAAAAATCTGCTTAAAAATAAGAATTTTCTCTTTTTCTTTTCGGTGGTGTAAAATATGGGTTAAAAGAAGTAGATTACACGAATAAAAAAAAACGGCAATTTTGACTTTCGATGTTTTACGTAGGGGCCATCGATTTATTTGATTCTTAGATATTTTCAATGTTTGCACCTAATTGAATTTTTATAGTAAAACAAACAAACATTTACATCTTTACTTCCTCAATAAGCATATAAACTCATAAAGCAGGTAATAATGTATAATATTAATAAGTTATGTGAATAAATTGCATTTATCGCATCACCTGCATCTACGTCTACTGCTTGGTATTTTATTTATTATGTATATTATGTTTACTATATAGGCAGCATTATGATGTCTAACTACACAGTAAATATTGCATTACTATCATTTCTGTTTATTTATTGAAAATATTTTTTTAGAAAAAAAACGGTGTTCAATTCGAAAACAGGTAGTAAAATATTATAATTATAACAGAAGATTCTTATTATTTACTGTATAACAAGCAATATTTGTAATTGTGTTGTATATTATGTGTTATCACGGTCATCAAAATGGCTTTAACGATTTCGACCGATCGAAAATCGATTTATCAAGTTATCATCTTTGGGAAAATTTGTTTTTACCCGGAGTGATTCTCGATCTTCCAGGTACCTTTTTTTAAACATTATTATATCAACTGTACATTATGCACGTTAACATTATGGGAAAATCCAAAATCACAAGAGATACAGGTAAACTGTCTGCTTGTAGTGGATACGGATTTTCCCTTTATGGCCTAGTTAAAAAAAACACACTGTATAACGTGACTAAATACAGTATTATTTGTACATTATGCAACTACAGATTATGGATTTTGATTATTAGTTATCAAAAAAATATGCGTTTTGTTTTTATAAATTCATTTGATTATTAATTATTATATTGCAATTAGGCAATTCGTGATAATATGAAAAATGAAGTTAGTACATTGGTTTTTATGTTAATCATTTGTCATTACACACCCTATAAAATGTACCTAGCTGACAGGTGTCAAGATTAACCTATTATCTGCCAGGCACTTTAAGTAACATAGTCTGCGGTACATATCATAGGTATAGTAACATACAATATGTACCAAAGTACCATAGTTTGCGGGTGGTAGAACCTTGTGCAGGGTCCGTCCGGATCGCTACCACCATCTTATCCATTAACCTACCGCCACACAGCAGTATTGGCATTATTGTGTTCCGGTTTGGGGATAAGACAGCCGGTGAAATGACTAGCCTAGAGGCATTTCATCTTAGTCCTCAGGGTTGGCAACGCATTTGCAGTCTTAGGATTGCATTGCAGTCTTGTGAATGCGAATGTCTATGGGTCACAGTTTCCACTTACCATCAGCGGGCCTAGTAACGGCTGTCTATATCGCGAGTCAACTGTGGATAAAGCATCCGTCACTTTTTGACACGTGTACTTATTTCCCAGTCAGAAGGTGACCGATGCCTTATCCAAATTTTATCACGCGATAATCGCAGCCAATATTAGGCCCCAGGTGGCCTGTGTGCTCGTTTGTCTTCTCTATACCATAAAAAAAGACTTCAATTATGACATTGTTATGCCGTTAGCACATCGAACCACAGCTGTCTGCGGTAGCCACCGCGATTCGTAGCAAGTGTGGAAACGGCATTATTACCCTGCGAAGTCAAACAGCAGTATCTCAAATTAAACTTCTGTAGGAATCTCAACCTCATTACTAAGAGGAGAGGATTTAAAGTAAAATACTGCCCTACTAAGCCAATAGCAGTACCTATCTTAAATTCAATCACCAAAGAAGATTCAACTATACGACTTTAATAATAAGGTTGATATTACTACAGGAGGTTTATGTTAGTTACTGCGTTTTTGGTTAGGACGGCAGAATAGTTTAGCGATTAAATCTGATCTACTGTTTATAGGATTAGGAGGGCAGATTATTTTATTATTTCACTTCTTAGCATTCCATTTTACTGTAGAGATTAAAAGATAAAATATAAAAGATATTTAATCAGTACGTAGGCCGCACGCGCACTTTTACACGTCAAGAATCTACCAGCGCTTCCCAAGAGGAGACCACTGCTAAGAAGAAACGCCGCAAGAAACTCAGCAGTCAGTTATTTTTTAAACATATTTCATATTACAATGGTACTTCTTAGTTATATAAAGCTATGAATATTAAATTAAATATAATATTAAATAACATGCGTCGATCAGCAGGAAAACTCTTACGAGAGAGATAGAGTCTTATTTGTATATAATACGGCGCAAGATGACCTCATAAAAGTTTTGATACGTTTTCCTACATCATCGGTGTCCTTCACTAGCCTTTTCCCGTGTATGGATGAAAGAAGATTGACGAAAGAGATATACAGATCGAAAGTGAGTGGACGGGTCGGAAGGGGCCGCCCTAGGCGTACTTTTTCGAGTCAAATCGGAGAAATACTGGAAAAGGGCCGAATTTTAAGTACCTGAAACCGACGTTCGTGCATGACTCGATGCATGAATGTGGAAGAAGCGAAATAAATTTGTCAAGGTCGTAGCAAATGGAAAGAAGTGGTCTCTGCCTACCCCTCTGGGAAACAGGCGTGATTTAATGTATGTACACTGAAAAACCTAATGGGTTGATTTTACTACATTTTAAGACCTATCCATGAGTTTCTTTGAAGTAACACCTAACCTTAGTAAAAACAACACATTGAAAAGGTTGCTTCAACCTTTTTCCTGGTTAACTCAACCAAACTCACGTGTAAGTCCTATTTTAACCATAAAACTTAGTAAAATCAACCCATTTGTTTTTTCAGTGTATGTAAATACATTACTCTCGTTTGCATCGTGCAGTCGGGTAAAATCAAATCTGCATGTAAACCAATATATTACAAAGTAATAACGGTACGTACTGAACGTGAAATGCGTTACGTGTCAGTGACACTGGAAACATAACTGACCGCCAGAATAGGAGGTAATGGGAATCAAACCTAACATGGCTCGACGTCCGTGCTTTGGACAAGGCTGATCGTAAGTGTAGTGTGGTTGTATCAGCTGATTATTGTCAATGGTAATCCATTTTGTTTTTAACTGACTTAAATAAAGGAGGATTGATAACAATCAATCAGTCAACTTAACTGTTTTTTTTTTAATCCAAATAACTTTGTTCGAATATGATTGAAACCACTGTTTTTTAATTGTATCACTGGTTTATTCGATCTAATTAAATTTAAAGTTACAGAGCACATGTGCTAGCTTCGATAGCAGTTGAAGAAGAAGGGAGTGACCGGAGTGAATGGAGTCATATCTGATTTTCATTCCGTTCATCTGCTTAGAAATATGGTTTATTTTATTAATAGGTTTCGTTCAGAAACAAACTTAAATATAGTACATGACGTAATTACAGCGAGCGAAAACCGCGTACGGTTTATCTGTCGCTGTTCGGCGCTCGATCACACCGTATTCGTGTAGAACATATTTTTTAGGATGCTTTTGCACTTGTGTGCATCATTAAATTCATTAAATATGCTCTGACACACGTCACTAGGCAAATCATTAAATATATAGGGTAACATATATTCTCATATTCGTTTTCCATAAGTAAATAAAATAAATAAATAAATAAATATAAGGGGACAATCTCACACCAATTGACCTAGTCCCAAACTAAGCTCTAGGCTTGTAATATGGGTACTAGACAACGATATAAATACTTATATAGAGAAATATATACTTAAATACATTGAAAACATCCATGACTCAGGAATAAATATTCGCGCTCATCACACAAATATATGCCCTTACTGGGATTCGAACCCAGGACCGCTAGCTTCGTAGGCAGGGTCACTACCCACTAGGCCAGCGCGTCGTCTATATATAGTATGTATTAATGTTTGTTACCTCAGAACTTTCGACTGGGTGAACCGACTTTGATGATTCTTTTTTTAATTGAAAGATGGTGCTTCCCGTTTGGTCCCATTGTTATCAAAATGAATATGGAGTGAGTCCATGAGGAATCGACGGAACTCTTCAAATGTATAGGCACACCTATAGCGATCTTTGTATTTTTCATTGTAACTCGGGTATTTTGGTCTTGAAAAGAACTTTTTGGTGAAGTGGAACTGATGATGAAGACCATAGATGGCCACCGGAACTCCTAAACGGTATATATTTCAAGGGTGCCGACAAGATATTTCGATTAAGGTACTGATGTGACTATGACGAAGCATATTTAGGTTTAAATATATGACTATGACTTTCCCGCGGCGTTACTTGCGGCGAGACTGAAATGTTCTATAGTTTCTTATTAATTGAGAAGTGAGACTACTTGATCACTAAAAAGTATTAAATCAAATAAAAGTAAAAAAAACAAAAACACGCTTTTAAAAACGGCGGGATTTTGTTGTTTTTTTTTCATTTTCATTTTTGGATTAGAAGAATTATTAAGCTTTAAATGTTCATTCGAAATGCGATAACGTTCGTCTTCCTTTCAATTCTGATGTTTAAGATTTTTAAATGTGTAGACACAGGTCATAAATATTATGAAAAAACGGAAACGTTGGTAGAAACCGTGTTTTTGTGCTATTTTTTTAGTTTTTTTTTTACATCTTGTAAGCGTCGATTCAAAATCTTAGTTATGGCCGAACCCTTTATTCAAACCGCGGACAGATAGGCTTACTTCGGATTTAATTTTGACACATTTTATATGGGCATAATGTCAAATTTAACCCAAATTAAGCAAAATCTGTCCGTTATTAACATCATGGAAATAACTACACTAAACTTAATTTGTGCTTAACATCTAATAGTCCACTAAAAATGTATTGAGAGTAAGAATAATTTTTAAATTCTTATTCCAACAAAGAAGCCTAACCACTACCAGTAATTACTTGTAATTAGTATTGCGGCAATATCGTTAATTATCATTAGCGCAAAAACTAATGAGATCACTTCCAGTTGTCTTTCTACACCGTGCATGAACTATCTCACAGTACTTTTTCAAATTGGACTTTCCGTCGTATCAAAAGAGTTTAAAATTCTAGTTGACTGTTACGATTGTTAATTGGATTGGTTTTCGTGAGAAAAATTCCTATTGTTTGATTACCTATTGATCAAAATTTCCGATAATTATTCGTTTGTCTTTGGAACGTAGAAAGAACCTTTCACACTAAGTTTAGTGCAATGGTGTAATTAGCTGGGAAATAGCGTCCAAGGCCTCTTTCCTACATTGTCAGAGAAAAAACTCACTAGTCATTAGTAAATTAATAGGTAATAATAATAATGAATTTTTATTTCGAGCAACGTGGCCCATAGTTACAAATACCTTATAGACTAACATACATAACATAACATATAGAACTAAACACTTACACCGTGGTGGGTTTACTAATCTTTTCCCAAAGTATCACTTCCCAAACTATTTTACTTAAATCTTCATTTCCCAAAAAATCATACGGAAAACAACTTTTAGCAAATTAACAGTTAGCAATATTTTTTTTGGCCAATTATTGTTTAACAAATTATTACTTGGTCGTGTTTTATTTTACCAAATTTCATAAAGTAAAATGTACAGCTTAGCATAATGTACTTTTTTCATCTTATATTGTTTGGCATACGATTTTTAAATGATAATTCGTACGTTATCTATAAAAAGAATAACCTTAACGAATGAACTAACATGGATACACCACCTATTAATACAAAGGTCAAGTTCTATTTAAACCTTACTAAAATTAAACTCATTATTATAATAACGTCGTCTTAGGGTTCCAAACTCAACAAGGAACCTTTATAGTTTCGACATATCCGTCTTCACGGTTTAACTCAAAGACTTGCTATCTAGGGAATGCAAAAAACCGGTTTTATTTTAATAGTTTTAGATTTAAACTACGCCGACAGTTGTAAAATAAAAAAATAAAAAATGTTTGACTAGGTCAAATGTCTAAGACAACACCGAAAGTATTATAAATGTAACATTTCCTCCTGGCGCCTCTTAATTTTTTTAATAAGCAGTATTTACTTTCATTCAAGTTTTAATGCGACATTCTTGCCAGTTACAATTAAAATACTATTACACGAGATATTCAAGTAGTCATTATAACCTAATTACCGTTTGTAATTTAAAATTAATGTAAATTTATTAGTATTATTTCAGAGATAGACGAGGATTGACATTTTGCAAAGGTTAGTTACTAAATTTATTTATGTATTTGTGTGGATGTCGGGTTTGAATAGTACAACTCCATGTCTGTGGATGACGTAAGAGGCGACTAAGGGAATAAAGGCTTGTCCTGTTAGGCGATGGGCTTGCAATCTGTCACTAATACACTAGAAAACATCTTAGCCTACATTGTGCAGAGTGTGGTTACAGAATTATAAACAAACTTTTAGAGTTGTTGGTAATTTTGTAGCTCTGCTTACCCCACTCTGGGAATGAAGGCGTGACGGCATGTATCTGTGTGTATTCCTCTTTACATACAAATAACATACACAATTTTACCTTTTAATTTTTCTTTAGAACTAGGTGGGTAGAAATGTTATATTTTAGTTTATTTTATAATTGTTATCTCTTTTGTTTGTACAATAAAGTGTTAAAATAGGTACTATTGGACAAATTGGAAATTTATTTTACTTATATTATTCTTGAATATTATTTACAACGGGTGCTTGCTACGTCGTACCAACTCAGAAACCTTCGTAGACTCATGCACAACACTTTGCTGAAGATCATCACCTTCAATGCATAGTTTACGATTCTATAAACAACATACAGACAAATTTATAAAAAATTTATATATATAGATATATTAAAATGAAGGAAAGCGAGGGTGGGTCGAGTATTTTATAATTTCACAGTTTTAAATAATAGTGCTTGGTGGTTTCTCAAAGTTTTTTTTTTGTTTCAGGGGTATCAAATCCTCTGATCAACATGTCGATCATCGACTCATACAAGAGGTTCATGGAGAGGAATAGTGGTAAGTACATTAATTATCCATTTTAATTCTTTTATCCCTGACCTCTCAAAAAAAACACCGTAATTCTTAGGTTAAAAATAGTTTTGCGGGTGGACCTTGTGCAGGGTCCGTCCAGATCGCTACCACCATCTTATCTTACCTACCGCCAAACAGCAGTGTTCGCATTGTTGTGTTCCGGTTTGAGGACAAGACAGCCGGTGAAATGACTAGCATAGAGGCATTCCATGCTAGTCATCAGGGTCGGCAACGCATTTGCAGTCTTAGGATTGCATTGCAGTCTTGTGGATGCGACTGTGTATGGGTCACAGTTTCCACTTACCATCAGGTGGCCTGTGTGCTCGTTTGTCTTGTCTATTCCATAAAAAAAAGGTTATCAACTGCCGTGGGTGAAGTTGGTGTTACCCTTCGTTTCTAAAATACCAGAATTTCAAAAAACCACCGTCCATTCTTTTAAGACTGCGCCGAGCAAACGTCGAGCGTCCTGTGGCGCCCTCATTACTATTATTGTGTTTTCTAATTAACCAAAGAATATACGTAAATACGTTTTTGTAGCGCAAGTAAAAACACAATGTATGGTATACGTAATAATCTTTAATAACAAGTACCCTTTGAGTAGTCAGCTTAACGGAAAAAGGTGGCCACTTTTTTCCGTTAAGTTGATAACTCGAAGGAGAATTGTTATTAAACTATGTGATATACCCTAAAAGTTGAATTTCATTTTTAGTACCAAAAAATTCCGTCCAATTTCAAGAAAATACTTTAGTTTATTAGAAAACACAATAAAAGTAATGAGGGCGCCACTGGACGCTCGGCGCGGTCTTAACAAGATTCCCAAAACACTAGGGCCTCTATTAGATATACTGCGTAAAACCATAATTATTGCTTTTGACATGTTATCGTATTGTCAACGTTACGATAGCTCTTATTTACTTGACAGTAATGGCGGCAGAGTTGAAAACTATACGATAACTGGTCTAAGGCAATATGGGTTGAGTAACTTAGGTTTGAAATATTGGTTAAAATAATAAATAAAATAATAAATTATTAAAATCTTAATTTTAAAAATATCTACGTTTTAGGATTACAGCATTATATTGAGAATCTATTTAGGAATGAGCGAGTAGGGTTCTACGTACCTTTGTATTTAGGAAAATATTGAAACCTGTATGATATTAGCATTTTTTATTTCGATCTCTCATCAGACGTTTTAGTAAATTATTTAACATCTACACTAATATTATAGCAGGTAGTTACGGGGTTAATTTTAACGTCGCGTTTGGACTACATGATACACAAACCTGCTTAGGTTTCCAACCAGATGTTTATTTCTATTTTATTTCCTGAAAAACTTTTTTCTTTTTTTGATTTAAAGAAAGTTTTCATAAGAAATACTAGTTAAAAACCAAAATACAACTTTCAAAATTGCATTTAATTCCAAACCTTTTCGTTTTTTATTTTTGCTTATAATTTTATTGCATACAATGGAGTATGCAATTATAAGCAAAAATAAAAATCGAAAACGGTCTGGATCAATGACTTATTTTAACTTTTGTTTTGCTTCCAATTTGCCTCGTTAATGTTTTCTACACAAAAAACGTCACCTAGTCCCAAAAGGCACTGTTAGCAACACTACCTTGCGTTTATAAAGAGGAAAAATTTGTTTTTTGTGTGTGTATGTTTGTAATGAATAAACTTAAAAACTACTATGCCGATTTCCAAATTCTTTCACTATTGGAAAGCAACATTCACCCTGAGTGACATAGGCTGTGTTTTATTTTTCTGCGTGGACGGATTCGCGCGCAACAGCTAAAATTTTTATATTATTGGCAAAAGGTTTTACAGCATCAGTGTTAGTGAACCTTATTATTAGGTGTTAATTTTCACAAATGGTCAGTTAATAATCACAATGTTGCTATAATAATATTCACACAGTTTTGCAAAGTAACACACACGCACGTATGCACGCACACTTACACATCTAACAGACATGACGGTATGTATTTGAAACATGATTATCTTCTTGTTCTTTTCTGGTTTTAATATTTTCCTTGTTGTTGCTCTGTCGTTGCTCGGGGTTGTGGCATAATATCAGTGTTTTGCTCATGATGAGCAAAGTTATACGTAAAGTTCTTTTGCCCTGATGCAACGTAAGTACACATTCTTTTGGCAAATGATCTGTAATACAATAAACAAAACAAAACACTTTAATGTACTCCAATCAAAAAAATACAGGGAAACAACACAATGAAAAAATACAGGTTTAGCAATCTCTTCCAGGCTAAGTAGGGACCAGGTGTCAAATTAAAATATTTCAAAAAGTAGGTGGTGTAAACTTTACGCGGGCAATAATAAGAAAATAATAATTATGATAGCAATTAAATGTGAATACAATAAAAAACTAGAAAATGTTGCAAATATAAATGCTTAAGAAAGAAATAAATAAAAAAACAAATATATACAAACATTATATAAATACAAACAAGATATATATATGACTCGCATAAATAAAAAGATAATTGTAAATAAATACATAAATAACAATACATCCACTTCATGGAAATAATAAAAATGACAGCCACATGACACAAACTCTTCTTTGTAATATTAGTGTTATTGTGATAATTTAACAAGCTTTTATTTAACTTGCAATGTTATGTATGTTATGTAAGGGTCGAATCTTGCAAGTTAAATTTGACCCACTTCCCCGGTCTCCGAAGAAGCTGAAAATTTGCAAACGCCTTTATTTCTGATGACAATACAATAATAATAGTACCGTCGAGCTGGTCTGATGATGGAGACTCAGGGTAGCCATAGGAACTCCTAAATTACACATGAATCACATGATATACCCGTCATGTTAGGGCTTGTTAAAGTCGTCTTCACAAGTAGATGACGACTGTGCAAAAAAAAGTACAGTAGGCAATAAAAGCTTGTCCCAAAAATATTTTTTGACAGTAACTTGTTATTTAGTCAATTGTATGTTTTATCTACTCATATGTCATGATGGAAACAATACAAGCATTTATACGAACATCGGCCTAAAGTCAAATTCGAATATTTACTTTGATGATAGAAACACGGCCGTAATATGGATTTAGTGACCATTACGCACAAGATTCAGCAAATATGCAAAAGAATCCGGTTAGTGTTTAGTGTACGCCTTACTTATTTACCTTGTTATAATATTTGTTGAGATCCTCGGGCGTAAAGGCAGAGATTACTTAGATGATGTCATCTCGGACATAATGAATCATTTCACCATGCTTGTGATTAATTTGTTGCATGGTTATTTATTTCATTTAGTTATTTCTACATAATATGGATGGATTTATTGTGTTGGTGATTTAACTTCAGTTCATGACTAATTTATTAATGAAGAGATACCTGAGTACCACCTCCTTAGGCCCAACACACAACGAAATTTATCAATGAAATATGAATCTATTGTGAATGAAATACATTCGATTTTCTGATTTGATCATTTATACTATACTAATATTATAAATGCGAAAGTGTGTCTGTCTGTATGAAATTTGGTACAAATATATTTTGAGTCCCGGAGAAGGATATAAAATAGTTTTGATCCCGAAATTCATCCCCTAAGGAGGTGAAATAGAGGGCGAAAATTTGTATGGAGCTACGATATAAACGAGTTCCACGCGGACAGTCGCGGGCAGAAGCTAGTTAGTTATAAAAACAAAAGAATTTCCACTTTACTTTCTTTGCAGGACTTTGGGCCATAGGAGGTTATGCAGAAGGTTTATTAAATAATTTTAGAATTTGACACATTGCCAAAAAGTTTAATTCACTGTTGCTTTACCTCACGTGCTATCACTTTCTATCTTTAGAAGTTGGAAAGTGTGATAGGGCATTAGTCCAAATGAATGTTAAGTACCTACACCTGCGGGCATAGTATGGTTGCGTCTATATCGCGCGTCAAATGTTGATAAAGCATCCGTCACTCTCGTACTTATTTACGTGTCAGAAGGTGACGGATGCCTTATGAAACTTTGTCACACGATAAACGCAGCCATATTAGCCCTGGTATAAATTACAAAAATGAATATACCAAAAAAAAATCTAAGTGGATTCAAAAGCACATAAACGTGATTATTTAACCACTTGAATATGTATTTCGTATCGATAAAATAATGTACTTACTAAGAATGTTGAAACAGTTCTAACTGTTGCAAATTACAAAGCTTAATTTCTCGTTAGACACGCTAATTTGAAAATTGACGAGCAAATAATTAGTATTACAATTAAATGGTAATTTATCTTTAAGTGTACGTGAGTACCAATCAGTCATTAAAACGAGATTCATGAAGAGGAGAGGAAAGAGGTGAGGTGGGGAGGAGGGACAACCTCATCTCCTCTCTCTCCCTCATGATTACCGACGTGGCTCTTTTCTGACAGGTTTGTTGCATAGAATTCCATCCTTAGAACGTGTGTTTTAAATTCACAAAGATGAACTTAGACAGCTGACCTAACGAAATGAGATTAGAGGTCACAAAACTGGGGTCCCCAATTGAAAAGGGGTATAGTCTCTAGAAGATCAAGTGAAAACAGGTTTTCGTATATTCTCTTTTTTTGGACAAACGTCGACTTACCTTTACCCTTTTTCCGATAGGTCTCCAGTACACATAATATTGTTGGTTAAATACTAAAGGGCCACAAATCAAAATGTCATTGTGTTTGTGTTGCATTTAAATTCGGAATGCTATATACTTTAAGTATTAAATGTGTTTTTGTTTTGTGGCACTTTTGTATTTAAGCAGCGATATGTCAAAGTGTCATAGAAAACTGACATTTTTGTCACTTCTCGAGACGAGCTTTAGAGTAGAGATTAGTCTATTACTATGACTCTTACTTACCGCTTGTTTCACAATCGATAGGTAAAGCATATTTGACAGATAAATTTAGCCCTTTCCCTTTCTTACACTTGAAAATAGACAAGGAGAGAGTCAAATTTAAATGGCAAATAAATCTACTCGTCGATTGTGAAACAGGCCCTTATGCCCGGTTCCTATATTCAAGAAAAGAATCGTTTTCCTTATGTCTCGTAAAATTTGACATTTGCTACGTACAAAATGTGTCAAATTTTAACGAGACGTAAGGAAAACGATTCGTTTCTTGAATATACTTAGGAACCGGGCATTAGTCAACTCCCTCGAAGTAACGTGCTACTGCTATTCTCGAAACTTTTGAACGATTGATGTTGTTAGTAAAGTCCTGAGAACGGGCTTACTTGACAGGTAAAGGAGGTAAGTTAGGAATACACTCTCTTGAATGTTGTTTACGCGCTCTGACGGGACAACTTCAACTCGTCGGTTAATATTTGACACGTCGAGTTTAAGGGCCGTATTAATAAACTCATCTTGGCAGAGAGGCCCGTCACAAGATACGTCAAAGTAAACGTCAAACCAAAGAACACTGTCATTTTGACGCATCTCGAGACCAGCTTTAGAGTTGAGATTACTTTATTAATACGGCCCTAAGAGATATTAGCAATAGCTCGATGATCACTTGAGTATGGATTCTTCAGTATTAATAAAATTAGGATCGACAGGATGTCACCGGGTTACGCAGTCTTCTTCTTCCATTGCCTCTTCAATCAGCCGTCAGCTTCATGTACTATCAGCCCAATGGAACGCTGACCCACCATAGAACGGTGTCACAGTGACATTATAAAACAATTTGTTTGACACTTCTTATGACTTGAATCATAACGTCTCTGTGACACAGTTCTATGGTGGGTCAAGGTTCCAATGGTCTGATAGTACTCATCTCTATTCAGCCAGCCGGAACAGCTGTTCGACTCTCGGGTCTACTCCGAGATGTTTTGCAGCCACGATTTCTTCCTTCGCCCAGCGTCTCTTTCCTTCCACTTTGCCCATCATTATCAACTGCAGCAGCGTGTATCTATCGTTCCTGAGCACGTAACCGACCTATCATTTTCTTTTCAAGAGTTTTCACTTTTTTTTATACTAGAGGATCGTTTTCTCGAAAACAAATTACACATTTGTGACCTATTGAATATGCTCTACCTAACCATATAAATGATTGATTTTAATCGACGCTGATTTTTTTTTGGTATACTTATAAATGGACAAGGAGAGAACTAATTATAAATAGCAGATAAATTTACGTCGATTGTGAAACAAGCGGTTAGTGTAGAGGTAATAACAATTTATTAACAAATTAATCACAAAACTGCATCTGATGCAACAATTTGGCATTTAACCCCGATGACCGTGATTCAAGTTGTAATGCAACATTGAAAAATAATTGATAAAAATACCTTAAGGCCTTCATGTTTTATTAGTTATCTAGTAGTGAAGATAGTGAATAAAACATTAACGAATTAAAACCAAAATTTGCGAAAACATTAAAGATTTAAAATATTGATACTAGAAGAACCAATCTGTAATTTGGCACAGTTATAAATTAAATAATTTAATAGTTATAAGTTATAAATAGTTATAAATTAACACCCGAAACGGCTATTATTTAATTAAATTTATTTCGAATATTGTTGATTTGATTTAGCGGGTGGTAGGACCTTGTGCAGGGTCCGTCCGGATCGCTACCACCATCTTATCCATTAACCTACCGCCAAACAGCAGTGTTCGCATTGTTGTGTTCCGGTTTGGGAAAAAGACAGCCGGTGAAATGTCTAGCATAGAGGCATTCCATCTTAGTCCTAAGGGTTGGCAACTCATTTGTAGTCTTAGGATTGCATTGCAGTCTTGTGAATGCGAATGTCTATGGGTCACAGTTTCCACTTACCATCAGGTGGCCTGTGTGCTCGCTTGTCTTCTCTATGCCATAAAAAAAAATGTAATAAGAAACTAGGAAAATTACTAGTGAATAGTCTACTACATATTTGGATAATATTTTCTTTTCCTTAAAACACATAATAAAAAGTATAAGAGAATAACGAGAGAATCTAATAAAAAGTAGCCGTTTCGCGTGTTACGGTGGAATGACCTTAAAGCTAGTTTTTATGTACCGTAAAACGGAGTGAGGAGGGATACAAACTAAAATAAGTCATAACTTATTACAAATAAGAACAAGACGTATTAAATAGCGCTATGTAGCTGCTAAAGCTCTGTCACTTTCTAACCACCTAAACTGAACTGCTTGCATTACACTTACTTTAGAAAATGGCTAACTGTAAGTACAAATTTATTTACACTTGAGTGTAACCACTACATAAATAAATGTAATTATTATTAGTTTAAAATGATTTAAGAAATTACAAATTTTACTGGATTAATATAACATCTTTTAAATGATACTTATATTGTTAACAACACTTATAACTCTACATTTATTTCCTTTAAAAGGGTCTTTCTTTCCTGCCATGAATTACTGTTTTTTTTTACAGCCCATAACCCATAAATGTCATAATGTCAGAAAATATACAATCTCCACCTAATAACAGAGTTTGTTTTGCATTGATCAGACTTATTGGCTCAGTACGCTCGCACACTTCACTGGCAGTTCATTATGAATTATGAATTTAGAATATAATTTAATTATGCCCTAAAATATTTCTGAATGATTTTCGATACGCCTTTGAATGGTATAGATAACATAATCTTCTTAGCTTTAAAATTATGGAGAATAAACGAATTTTATTCTGTGTGCCTATCGATACTTATACATACGTATAAAAAATGTGAAAATCAATTTCTACATACATACATACATACCTTCACGCCTGTAACCCCAGAGTGGGGTAGGCAGAGCTGCAGAATTACCATCAACTTTCAAAACTTGTTGATAATTTAGTAACCAATTTTTGCAAAGATAGGCCTAGATGTATTCCAGCGCATTAGTGACCGATTGCAAGCCCATCGCCTAACAGTACTACCAGCCTTTTATTCCCTTAGTCGCCTCTTACGACAACCACGGGAAGAAATGGAGTGGCACTATTCTAACCCAGCAACCACACGGGGAAAAATAATAGTTAACTCTCCAAAGACGTTCTAAAGAACAACACTTAAATTTTAATTCAAAGCTACGGAACCCTAAAAAGAGTATCCGTAATTTTTTTTTGCTCATAATCTTCAAGTGCTTAACGCTGAGGACTTCAATGAACCTTAAAGGTCGTTTGGTTCCGTGACATAATAATCTAAAAGTCTTGGTCTTGATGCAGCCTAAGATAATAAAATTGCTATAACAGATGTGCTGCCGACGAACAGAAAAAGGCACTATGCGCTTATGCACTCCATACTGTTATACTACCTTTTTCTTTTAGAAGGGAGCATCAGACAATAGGCGGTCTATAAGCAGCGCGTGCGCATCGCAGGTTAATATCTCTATTATTATAATGAACGGGTTGAGACCTTCCGCATCTTGTACTACATCTTTTTATATGATTAAACTAGCTGTTCCCGTGTCCACTTCGTTGGGAAAAACATTTTTTTTGAGTTAATAATTTTCCCGCTAATTCCCGTTCCCGTGGGAATTTCGGGTATTCCTTTCTTAGTGCACCTCTACGGTACCTAAGCTACGTCCCTTCCAAATTTCAAGTGCCTACGTTTAGCCGTTTAGGCTGTGCGTTGATATGTCAGTCAGTCAGTCAGTTTCTCCTTTTATATGTATATTTAGATAAATAGATAGGTACAGTGTTCCCAGCTTTTTTATACACCCCTTTCCAAAGAAAAGGGGCACTTTTGATTATTTCAAGTACTTTAAATAAGATTTTATGCTACATAATAAAGAGAGTATTGTTTACGAAGTAAAGTAGGTAATGATTTTATATAAATAATATTTATTTTATGCCGTAGCATAATAGTTATTTATGTAACTAATACGTAATGAAACTTCTTAAGCTACGAGTGCCAATTTAACACTACAACCTTATGAGCTAATTATAAACCGTTGCTTACATAAGTTTGTCTTCAACCTTCAAAAGACAGTGACAAAAATAAACAGTGGCTGACTTTTCTTATAATACTTTCCTTAATTTTTCTGCTAACAAATTACACGTCCATTTTCATGATTTCAATGGTAATGCTATAAAAAACAATGCTATAATAATTATTATAGAACTGTTATTACCATGGCAACGTTAATTATAGAATTGTTTTCACGCTTCGGTTACGCTATACGTGGTATTCCGATTCCGTTAACGATATCAGTACTAGCGGCTTATAGTACGCAAGTAGAAAAAAAATAGCTACAGTACGAGTTGAGTTTATACAACTCGCAAAAAAAGTTACCGTTTCGTTTTCAAGGCTATAACCGCGCTCGTGCTCGCATCTGACAGTATATTGTCACTCGAGTGTCATATACACCTACTATCATTGAAAAAAAGGAAGATTCCCGATTGCTATTAGGAAAACGGTACCAGTGTAGATTTTTTTTAATTTGTAAATAATATTTTTAATCTCACAAGCTCGGAAAGCCCATTTTGTTTGTTTGATATCTATTGAGAAAATTACTTTATATCCACAATGTGAAGAAAGAATTTTGACATTTGAGGGCAGCTTAAGTGATATTTGACAGCTAACAAAACGTAAAACGTGAATTGCTGAATTTTTAACATCACTATGAATGAATCGAGTAAAAAACACTAAATATAGCCTTACAACCTTATTTTCATTCATAAATATCAGCATTCAACATTAACCTTTATTCTTGTTGTAAAAACGGATAAATGTTCTGACAGTCCAGGTAAGTCGATGTGCGAACAAAACGCATGCAAAACAATAAAAAAAAAACGCATGTTTTTCTAGTCTGTTTTGTTATTAATTTAAAGTGAGTGATTGGAGTGACGTAGACGTATTAACACCTGTGGAAATACGGGAAACACAATTGATAGTACAAACCCTTTTTCCTATTTTCCTCGTCGTGGTGAGGTGAAAAGTTTTGTGTTATACACGGGTGAAAAGTTATTTTACGTCTCGTGTGTCGAAATACTCGCTTCGCTCAATATTCTATGTTTGAACCACTCGCTTCGCTCGTGTTCAATCATATAATCCTTTCGCTAGCTCGTGTTTCAAATGAACACTCGCAGGTAAAATTCAATTTTCCCCCCTTGTATAACAAATAACTATTGAATAAGCTTTTGTTAAAGATTGTAATTTTTTGCACACTCAGTCTTTACGGGAACCAGCTTTAAACAGATTGTGACGCAAGGCTGAAAATCGCGTAGCTGTCAAAATACCCATACAAATTTAGCTGTATGCGATATCGATTCTCACTCCCTAAATCAAGTCTGATTAAAGTGATTAAAGATTAAAGAATGCAATTTAATCGATTATTATTATTAATCGTTCTTGTATGAAAATAACCGGTTATAGGCGGTTATTTTGCATTCCTTAAATTTAAGTTCGTTGGCATTTATTAGAAGCAAATAAACTTTAAATATTACATCATTCTCCAATAACACTCTAGTTTGGCATTGATCATTAACAATGCAGTTAAAACTCCCATGCACCTCTCAAATTAAGTAATCTCTAGAATCGAAAGAGCGTCGGTGGCCTCGTGGCTTGAGTCGGCCACTCGTAATGGAAAGATATCGCGATGACCAGCAAGATCACGAGGTAGGATCCCCCACGTACAAAACTAATAGGTTCCCAAATTATAGGCGATTAGAGTTCGATTCCCAATGATTGACATTTGAATCATATTCCACTATGGAACTATGTCAAGTGAGATAGGTAATGATTCAAATCGTAAGAGACATCTTTTTTTTATTGTATAAAAGGACCTTTATACAATAATTATACAACGACCCTGTCGAATAGAATATAGTATCATAATACATTATTATGGGCTGAGACTGGCTGTCATGATCAAAGACTCCCTTTGGGCGCAATACATGTGTCGTAATTTGGATAGTTAATAAGAGACTTCTTAAGATTTAAATTACTTCATTTTGATAAAGTTCCAAAGTGACCTATGAATCAAATTGTTTGAATATACCAATCAGAAGGTTGGATGCAGTCTGACAGTGTTCCAGCTGCGTCCAACCAATCACGTCACTGGTGTCTATGATACGAAAAGTCACGTGATGTGCCAGTGACGCGATTGGTATGAAAACTAAACGAAGAGAAACGCTAGCTAGCGTAGTGCATCTTGTCTGGGCCCTCAGTTCGTTTGTAGTGCGCGTGCGGCGGTAATGCTGGTGTCCTGACTTCTGGCCAAAAGCTGTCGGGTTCCGGCCATGACCCCAATTTTAGCAAAACAGGACCACGCGGTTTTATCACATCATTGTTAGTATGTTAAGGAACGTCCATACCAGGGATTGTAACCGGTTACAAATAAACCGGTATTTATTTAGGTTAAACCGGTTAATTATTTGGGTTACGTTCCAACGAATTGGTTACGCTCACAGGGAGCGAAATGCATTTACCGGTTATAACCGGTTAGAGAGCGCTTCCGTCATTCACCCCTGTCTCGGCTCACACGGAAGGAGCGCTCTCTAACCGGTAAATGCATTTCGCTCCCTGTGAGCGTAACCTTTATTATGGGTTAGGCTCTAATAGTGTGGCTTTAACCGCTACGGAAAATAAACCGGTTTTCAATCCCTGGTCCATACCGTTGCACAAAATACCGTGACGGTACGGAATCACAGTGACATTTACGGCACGTCACTGTGATTCCGTACCGTCATCGTATTTTGAGCAGCGGTGTGGTCTCTCCTGATTGTCATGAATGTTAGTCGATAAGGTAGGTATTGGCACAGATAAAAGAATACAAGTACTATTGGTAATTATGAGATTAATTCCTTAAAATAAAAAATCTTATCCTTATTCTGATCAGAAGTAAAGGTTCGGATATGCTTCTAGTCCTTGTCCACTTCCGGGTGCTATAAAGATGGCAACTTAGGTACTTACTGGCAAAACTTGATCATTTACTATGCATGAGCAATAACCTGAGCCATTGCATATTACGCTTCCGTGTGTCTGACAAGACCCTTCCGAACACAAGATAACTTCCCACAAATATGCAAAGTGTTGCAAATTAATGCAAATATTGCTACACATGACATAAAAATCTCACGGCCCTACAAGTCATTGGCAGTCATGATCTATCAATTAAAATGTATGCGTTTTGTAAACCTTCAATTGTTTTATTTCTTTTTGCCTTTCCAGCATAACTGGATGTTGGGTAAGACTGCGTGAAGGCTTTGGTTTTAACATCAGCGTTGTTGCACCAAAAATTTTAATAGATGCTCTTGATGATAACTGTGATTAAATTAAATTGCTGTTATTCCGTCGTGAATGCGTACGCTTGAAATATTTGAGTTGATATAATGATACTTTAATTATCATTACAATTTAAAGTGGCCAAGTTTTTCTTTTTAGAGTTGAATGTAGAAATATTGCCAAGGTTCAAAAAACTTGCTGTTTGGTCATGCTTGATTTATTAGAAACATTGACTTTTTGTATGCACTATCCTTCTTTAAGACTGTGCCGAGCGTACGCTGGATGTACAGTGGAGCCCTCATTACTATTACTGTGTTTTCTAATAAATTATAGTATTTTCTTCAAATTGGTTGGTAGGTTTTTGTACTACAAATGAAAACACAACTTGTAAGGTATATCAAATAGTTTAATAACAAGTCACCTTCGAGTTATCAACTTAACGGAAAAAAGTGCCCACCCTTTCCCGTTAAGCTGACTACTCAAAGGGTAATTGTTATTATTTGTTACGTATCCCATAAATTGTGTTTTTACTTGCGCTACAAAAACGTATCGTCTGATTCCAAGGAAATTCTTTAGTTAATTAGAAAACATAATAATAGTCATGAGGGCGCCACTGGACGACGTTTACTCGGTGCAGTCTTTTAATATGATTAACCCTACCTCAAGCCTGGTATGTTGACGGATTTCCTTTAATATAAGAAAACAATCTTAAGATTAAAAATACGTTGCAAACCTGACATATAAGGAATAACTTTCACATTAAGTTTAAAATTATATACCTAACCATTGACACGCTTGATGAATATTTGAGGTTATCTGTCAAACATTACTAATTTTTTTACAACTTTCGCACTTTCAATTGACACAGACTAAGCCTAATATATATTAGCCTAAGTGTGCAAAATGTGGTTACAGAATTGTCAACAGGCTTTTAGAGTTGTTGGTGATTCTGTAGCTCTGCCTACCCCACTCTGGGAATAGAGGCGTGAGTTTATGTATGTGTGTATGTGTAGACTATACAGAACCAGATTTTTTAAACTAATAACACCAATAACTTGCATTGCAGATCCTCGCACTGAAGAATGGATACTCATGTCCGGTCCAGGGCCACTCCTCACCATTCTTGCCTCGTACCTTTACTTCTGCACATCCGTTGGTCCTCGGTACATGAGGGACCGGAAGCCGTACGACTTAAAGAACACCATTCTTGTGTACAATGTTTCACAAGTGCTGTTTAGCGTATTTTTAGTTTATGAGGTGAGTTTTGATTAAATAAATAATTAATAGTTCAAAAAACGTTCGGCCTAATTTTCATAAGTTTGAAAATATTTTCCCGAACCTATTAGTTTTTATAGAACCTGTAAAAACTAAAGGTTAGGTTACATTTGTCTTAATTATAACAAGCAAGGAAAGTAAACATTTTAAAAATTTCGTTTTGCTGCATTCATAATGCGCCTGTTATTTTTGTATAGCAATGGTGGTACTGCGCTTAAGTTAAAGTAAAAAAAGGTTCGGGCGCTAGAATCATGACAATTTTGTTTTAAATTACGTGTATCATCAAGGAATTTTAAGCTTTAGCAGGTTGGTAACATACGTAAATTAGCCGTGTTATTTATTTCCCAACATACCATGACTATAATGTAATGACTTATGACACGGAAAATTTACAACCCGGCAAACTTAGGTACGTATGGTATCAAATCAACCAGCGGAGCATTCGAACTCTTAGGGTTTCTATTCCATTGGGTAAAACAATATTGTCAACGTTGATTATACGATAACATGTTAAAAGCAATATAGTTTTTCCAAGAAGAAAAGAGGTTTAGATATAGCGAATAATCAAACGAAATCGTTATTGCGTCGTAAACAATAAAATGATATACAAAGGTTCCCTTATTACAGTTAAAAGTTAATTGTTTTAATGTAATGTATTATCTCTTAAAATATCCGTGACTAATTTGTTAGCACCTTATAATTAAGTCTTGCTTTCTCAGACATAGCTTCAGAATCCATCGAAAATCTAACAGAGAAAGCAGTATAAATACAATACGTAATAATGTTATCCCAGTTTTGTTATCCCAATTGTTTAGATGACAGGATTTTTAAATTATAATCTCACCATAACATAACATGGGTGCAGACTCGTGGTCACACCAGGTCGTCACACCACTACTATTCGACGGAGCCCTGCCTGAGGCAGGGCTTCTATTTCTGAGCGATTTGCCCTTCGGGCATCTTAAGATACCTAACGAACCTAACCTACCTACTTTTGCGGAATAAGAATGATTTCTGTCGAATTTCCGACCAAAGCGAATAGCAGTGGTGTGACAATCTGGTGTGACCACGAGTCTGCCCCTCATAACATACCGAGATTGCTCGTGAAGTTACAAAGAGATATCTTGCAAGCAAGACTTTATAGGTACATTTTTAACATTCACTTCCCTTGCTTTTCAGGGTTTGGTTTCTGGATGGTGGAACGACTACAACTTCTCTTGCCAGCCGGTGGACTATTCGAATAGTATAAAAGCGAACAGAGTAAGTGTTCGATGGCTTACAACTTCCTGGTATTTAATCTCTGGGAAATTTCAAAAGTGTTCAATACAGGCAATTCCTATGCACTTATTTAGAAAATGAGAATTTCCGGTATCGCAAAAAACTCTAAAGCCTTGTCAGAGGGCACGAAAATACCGACTTGAAAAGTTTTTATGGTTTTGACACAATTCGTCGGCTTAGTGCAAGAAGTCACTAACGGCATAAAATCACTAAGTACAGGTCCAAGCACAGGCGGATTCGCCGCGACTTACTCTTTCTAACGCACGGATCCATTTTTTTTTACATTGAATAATTTCGATGTTACAGCCATGACATTAACTCATTAACTTAACTTTTTGCCTTATTGATTTGATGTAAATTGGTTTTAGACCATTACTAACTTTAAACAAAACAAATTTGTTATTTTTTATCTTTTTATTTTGTTTTAATATTCACTTTTGTTACTTATCAACTTTAAAAAATAAAACAATATGTATAATGCTATGAAAGTATATGAGCTAGAATTCATTATATGCATGTAGTTACTTTTAGCAAACCGTAAAACGAAAATAAAAGTTATTATCATGCTTTAATGATTTTTAACAAAATGTGCATTGCATGCACATTACCATTTTTACTTAAGTATAAAATAACTAAAGCACTTTATAAAGTTTAAAAAAACTAGGAGACAGCATTAATGGCAATCAGAATGATTTTTTAAAGTAATTAATGATATTTATCGATTTTTGTTATGTCCAAAGACATGTAATTCACGTGATTAAATTATGGTTAGTGACTTTTGGCAATTAACTTGTATGAATTTGAACACCTTTAGTGAATTATTCTTGCACAACAGTTCATATTTCAACTCATTTATACCTACGAGTACGTCTTGCTCTCGCGGTAACGGGGGTTCGGCCACCGCGATCGAAGTCATACCGTTGCGGCTGCGACCGGGGATGGACGTTACGCGAGAAGTTAGTGATTTCTTACAAAATGAAGCGAAATGGTATTAAATTTAAGGCAGGACGAGGATCTTTGATGTTAGAAAAGATTCTAAATAAGGAGAATGAAGATCACAGCGTACTACCTTTGTCATTTATTTATAATAAAATACGTGCAAATTACTTTATGCTGTTAAGTTGTAGATAAGTAAGTATTTCATTTGCGAAATACCAATTTTGTCCTTAGGGCGAGATTTTGTATAGGTACCTAGGTTTTGTTTTTGACTTTTTGACTGATAAGATCAGTGATATTGACGATCATGAGTTGGAAACAAAAGCACTTAAAAAAATTAAAACAACAAGATGGCACAAAAAAAATTAAAAGTCTTACGACCGAAACAAGCAAAAAAATTGTAAATCACAGTGTAAGCACTGTGATTTACCGTACAAAAAGCCCCCAAGCCGGGAGGTTGTCAATGCAAGCTTAACTGCCCACTAAATTTCAGCGAAGAAGAACGTAAAAAAAAATGTCAAACATATTGGGGCTTAAAAGACTAACTGTCGTCAAAAGGATTTTATACTCGCGAACATATCAGTAAATCCTCCACAAAGGTGTTACGTAAAAGCAGTTAGAAAACGAACCATAAAAAATCAAACGGCCCTATAAACAATGCATTTTCCAAGGTATTCCTGGCAGTTCTGGTCTTTTAGAAGGAGAAGACCAACGTGGTAAGCATGTTGCTCACAATAAAACCAAACAAGACGATATAGATTTTATAAAACAACACATCGAATCATTCCCTACAATGGACTGAATTCACTATTGCCGAAAAACATCGTCAAAACTCTATTTAGATGGCACGCTATCTATTTCAAGAATGTACGAACTTTATACAGAGGAATGCAAAAAAGCGTCTCGGACTTCTGATACTATAAACGTGTACAGAAATGTATTTGGAACTGAATATAATTTGGATTTTCACAAACCAAAAAAAGACCAATGTCTAACATGTCATAAGTATAACAGTATCAAAAATACAAACGGACCCGATCTTGAATCTTGGAAACAAAAATATGACTTACACATTTCACTAAAAGAACAAAGTCGAGAAGCCAAAGAATTGGACAAAATTCGTGCTAATGAAGATGAAAGCTTTAATTCGATAACCTTAGATTTACAAAAGGTACTTCATATCCCAAATGGAACTGTTTCTATTATTTATTACCTACGCAAATTGAATGTGTACAATGCTACCATTTATGAAGCTCGCACTCCCAATGACGGCTTTTGTTACCTCTGGTCTGAGCTGGATGGCAAAAAAGGAAGCGAAGAGGTGGGTACGGCTTTGTATCTATGGATAAAACGTCTCCCATCTACTGTAAAAGAGATTTCCATATTCACTGACACCCTGTGGAGGCCAAAATCGTAATCAATTCCTTTTAAGCCTGCAGTTGTATTTAGTTCAGACAACTCAAATCGAGGTAATAGAACATAAATATTTAGAGTCTGGTCATACACATATGGAGGTAGATAGCATGCACAGTGCGATTGAGAACCAATTGCGTTTAATGCCAGTGTACTCAATGATAGACTTCTGTAATGTTATTCGATTAGCAAGATCAAACAGAAAAAATAAGAAAAATGAAACCCTGAAAAAACCGTACGAACCGATAGTTATAAATCACACAAATATTTTGAACCTAAACGACTTGAGAGATAACTTGATGCAGAATCGATCGATTGACGTCAATGGAGAAAAACTGCAATGGCTTAAAGTGAAATCTTTTCGACTAGAGAAAAAAAGGCCGAATGTTGTTTTATACAGATACGATTTCAAATCTGAGTATAAAGAATTTCACGTATTAAAAAGTAATACATCCCAATCTATGGCCCCAATAAAACAACTGCGAAAACGTAAGCTTGAAAAACCCATACTGGGTTTCAATTTAACACTTACATTTTGAGAAAAGGTTACAACCAAAAACTGCCAATCACTCTAGCTAAAAAAGGACTTACTAAAAATGTGCAATGAAAAAATTATACCCGCGGAACTTCACCACTGGTACCAGAACTTGCCAGCCAAAGAAAGTCGTGATTATGTACCTGAAGAAATGTCTTCAAACTCAGATGACGAAGAGTAAAAAAGATAGATGACTAGGTTTTTTAACTCTTTTTCGTACTTACAGTATTAGTTCAAAATCAAAGGCTGATCTTTTTATTTTATTACTTTTGGAAGTTTTTATGTTTTATAACAGTAAGTAAGTAGTGCTTGCTGTGAGTGTCTGGGATTATAATATAATATTAAGTTCCTCTATAAAAACAAATCATTTTTTAGTTATTTATTTTAGTTTGGAGTTACAAATAACGCCATTTTGAGAATTTTATGTTTTTGTTGTGGTTTTGTTGAGTTTATAATATCTGTGAAGTAGAGTTTTTAAAACTGTTTATGCGTTGTTAATTAGTAAATAATGTTCATAAAGTTTCTAAGGTAATAATTAAGACTGATGAAACCAAATTTCTCGTTTAAACTCTGTTTCTCGATTTAATTGTGATTAAAATAAAAAATAACTAATTGTAAGTTCCCTTAAAACGAGAAAGACAAAAAGTCACTAACTACATATTTAGGCTTTTAAAAACGTTATTTGGAATTATTGTACAAAGTTTTTAATTGGTTTTGATACTAAATATATTTAGCTAACCACTTGTGTTTAATTTTTAAATCTAGACCCGAACCTACAACAATAATGTTCATTTGACTAAGTCAAAACTTTGGGCCCGGTTTTCTCGGACTTGACTTTTTGTGGGTTAATGACTTCTTGCACTAAGCCGACGAATTATGTTCTCAGTTTCCTGTTAGATTGTTAATTATTGCACGTTATCCTACTTTTTTATGGTATGGGAAAGGAAAACGAGTATAGGTACAGTCACGAGATTTAATTTAGTACCCACCTTAGGTCCAAAGTCAGTCTGACATTCTACAACAATAAGGTTGAGTTTCCTAAAAGTTACAAATCACTTGAAATCTCTAATGACATTGACGACTTCAAGCATACTTTTCTTGAAATGAGTCCCAAATTAACGCTCGTGACCGTACATATTGAAATAGATACACCTCAATTTTGTTTTAAATTATTAATAATGTTGGTTTTACTCTGATCCACTTCATTTTGACCCCTATAGCAATCGTATAGTTACTTCACAATAAGAACTATAACGACGTTAACAATATGTTCGCAATAAGAATAAGTACCTACAATATGGAAAACAGGTCCTAATGACTATACATCATGACTTTCAGATGGCAGCAGCAGTCTGGTGGTACCTAATGGCGAAAGTAATAGAGCTGTTGGATACAATCTTCTTCGTCCTGAGGAAGAAGAACAGGCAGATCTCATTTCTGCATCTCTATCACCACTTCATGATGCCTATTTGTGCCTGGATTGGTGTAAAATTCTTGCCTGGTAAGCCGATCAAAGGTCACCCGAATCACATCATACTAGTACTTAATTAATTACACTAATATTAATGAATGAGAAAGTTTTTGCGTGTCTGTATAAGTAAATATGTTTGATGCTTCTTCACGTCAAAATAGATTTAAGAGATTTGTAATGGAGTTAGTGTAGATCCTGATTTAACACGTAAGCTACCTTTTATTCCAAAAAAACGCTGTTCATTGGAACAGCGTGGAATTAGTCACGGAAAGAAGCTAGTCAATCATATCTGCTCTCCGTTAGTCATATGCAAATAAATAACAATTGAAACTTCTCATCTTATCCAAAGCTTGGTGCTAAGATGTACAAATAAGCCAACGAAAGTGATGAGAGTGTTAAGCGTATAAGGGCCACGTCAAGCATGGTATAATGGTATAGTCTGTGAGAATAAAGGTGCTTCAGGTTTTACTTCTCTTGCACACGCTCTTAATAAGAGCGTACGAGAGCGAGTGAGAGACAAGTACAAACCCGAAGCATCTTCTAACAACTATGGCAATGTAATTATAAATAACAATGACAAGGTTGTAAGTAATTCTGTCTGCCCCGCTCTGGCATTACAGGCGTAAAGGTATGTATGTATGTAATGACGAGGTTCTAAGGATGCTCAATATTTTTATTGGGTGTTTGTTAGGGATGTGCGCGTTTTGGATTTTTTTCTGAATTATTTGTAGTGTGTCCCCCGTGTGGTGGCCGGATTACAATAGTGCCACATGTCATGTCTTCCTGTGGATGTAGTAAGAGGCGACTAAAGGAATATAGGCTTGTAGTACTGTTAGATGGGTTTGCAACCTGTCACTAATAACAAACATAACATAACATCGTAGCCTATGTATGCCAAATGTGGTTACAGAATTATGAACAAGTTTTTAGAGTTGTAGGGTATTCTGTTGGAATTAAGGTGTGATTTTATGTATGTTATGTGTTTGTTGTGTTGGATTGAAGACTACTGAATAGTATCAAGTGATATTACACTCGTAGGTACTTAATCAAATTAGACTTGCACCTTATTAAGTGGCTATAGTATAGCTGGGACCAATAAAATAATAGCTTTTGCTTATAATGTCCTGCATCATAGGTAAGATTTGCAATAACCTGTTGGCAAGTCGCTTCCCGCTTCTGTCTGTCTGTCCCTATGTATGCTTAGATCGTTAAAACTACGCAACGGGTTTTGATGCAGTTTTAATAGATAGAGTGATTCAAGAGGCAGGTTTTTATGTGTAATAAACTCGGTTTTATGTACGGGTGGTACAGAAAACTCACATAAACCGAAGAGAAGCGAGGGCGGTTCGCTAGAAAAATAGTAAGCGATGAGTTTAGAAGCAAAGCCCAGCCAGTGCTTCTATTAATATTTATAGAGGACAATCTTTCACGATTTTTTTTACTCTGTTTTCCAGGTGGGCATGGCACGCTTCTTGGGGTCATCAACTCCTTCATCCACGTCGTCATGTACACGTACTACCTCATTTCGGGGCTGGGGCCCCAGTACCAGAAGTATTTGTGGTGGAAGAAACACGTAACCACCTTACAGCTGGTAAGTACATTCGTATAAAAATACATTATTAACTTTTATTGTTGGACTATAAAACCCTGTCGCAGAAAGTTAATACCTAGTTAATTTTGGCGTTACCCCTTATCTGGTAGAATGTTTTATAGCTAGCAAAAAAGTAGGTTAGGTTATAACTGTGACTGCAACAGAAACGAAACTGTGCCAGAAAAGTAGATTAGTTAGGTTAGGACATAACTTTGGGATACCTAAGTAATAAACTCTAATGAACGCTTAATTTCTTATGTTTTTTTTTTATTTTTGTATTGGACAAGAATAAAAAAATAAATAAAAAACACAGGCAATATAACAAAAAAACAAGTACAAAGGCGAACTTATTCCTTCAGGGATTTCTTCCAGATAACCCTTAAAAAAGGTTTGCGTTTTTATTGAAAATATAAAGGTAAAAAATATATAAAATACATATTATGTAAAAAAAAAATGCGAAATCATTATTCGATTATAATTATTAAGTATGATTCTGAATTTGGAAATAGCGGCAAGATATTTCTGCCAATTAACATTCTGCAATGCATTTTTAGGGTCCCGTAGTCAAACTACGAACCCTGTTTATCCTATATTGACTTATGGCATAATTTTTTGGGGCAACTCAGTAAATGTCTAATCTACATTTGTTCTGCAAAAGAAATGCCTACGAAAAATTTTTAATCTTAATAATTTGGAATCCTTGAGAACTATCTTTCAAAGTAATAACATTTTAACTCTAGCATGTATATATATATTAGAAATCTGTTTATTTGTGAAGGAATGTGGTAATGACTATTTTAATAAAGTATCTGACTCTAAGAAAAATTTACGAACACAATATAAACATGACTTACGTATAATTCGACCCACTAGCCATATTCTGAAAAAGAGTACTTATGTGACTGGGATTAAAGTATTCAATCATTTACCGAAATGTATTAAAGCAATAGATGGTGCAAGGTTTAAAAAGGAACTTAAGGAATGGCTAATAACTAAATGTTTTTACAACCTGCATGAATATTTTTCTGTTAATTATTAAAAATTGTTATCCAAACGAAATACTATTGTACGTCCGAAATGGGCAAGCTGTTGTTTCCATACGCTGTATTTTACTTAACAACATTTGTACACAGTTATTGACAATAAAATTATCTTATCTTATCTTATCTTATAGTTTCGCTATGTCCGTCCGTCCGTCCGTCCGCAGCCTAGCTCAGAGACCCTTAGAGCTAGAAAGCTGTAATTTGGCATGAATGTACATATTACTCGTAGTCATGCTAACAAAGTGGTAAAATAATATCTTGAAAAATAAAGTGTTTAGTGTACGTCCCCTACACGTAACGTGGGGATGTATTTTATTTTTATCGTCTACCCAAAAGTGTGAAATGTTGTTGGATAGGAATTTCAAAAATATTGTGGGTTCGCCAAAACTGCTTTTCGATTAAGGGATCCGTTTATGAAATATCACTACATAGTATAAAACAAAGTCGCTTCCCGCTGTCTGTCCCTATGTATGCTTAGATCTTTAAAACTACGCAACGGATTTTAATGCGGTTTTTTTTAGTAGATAGAGTGATTCATGAGAAAGGTTTTTATGTATAATAAATTTTGTTTTATGTACGTGTGTTATAGAAAACTCAAATAAACCGAAGCGAAGCGAGGGCGGGTCGCTAGTTAAGCTTTAAAGCGCAATTTTTTGTTAGAGTCTAGTGTCCCCCTCCCCCTAGCCAAAACTTCAAATACTTGAAACCCAAAAAATATCTTTAATGAAAGCGCATATAACGAATTTGAAAGGAAAGCTATCATGACTAACTAGACTTAATTAGCTCCTGAGATACAGGCGACTAAAGTGTTTATACCTACTAAAAATCATCTAAGACAAAGCACCAAATAACTTTAAATAGAAAATTAGTTCATACATGTTGGTTTTTGAGATAGGTTTTTGTGTTTGTCGTAACGGCTTCGGAACCCCGTGGGAGCTCCCGGCGTCAAACATTATGTGAGGGATGTTTTACGTGACTTATCACAATATTTTGCTTGCATCCGCCAATTACGTTATGTTTAATATATCAATATTGATAACAAATGTACCTAAACTGCGTGTATATTGACTTGAGTTAATTTAGAGCGAAATTGTCTTTTGTTGTTTTCCCACAATACTTATAGTACCTACTTATTTGAAAAGATAACATTTATTATACACAATTAACAATAAAAATGTTTAATCCGACTACGCTCTATTGTCGTGTCTAGATGAATTTACTTTTGATGCTGACTGTACTTTAAGAAGCCACGGGACACTTTACACTCAATATTGTTGCGATTCCCACGCGGATGAAGCCACGGGCATGGCTAATAAATGAAATACAAATTCAAAATCTCGAAATCATAATTTCGTGTGATTCGTGTTCGCAAACAGAATGATGGCGAGTTAAAATAAAAAAATAAAATAAAAAACAGCCGTTAATTCTACCATAATTTTGTACACCATATATTACAATTGCGTGCTTTATACATATTCATACTGCACACATAATGTTATATATAATCAGATCCAATTTAAATTTAATTACATTGAAATATTATTATTATTATTACTATAAAAATTTAACTAAAAATTGTGTTATATTATACCTAATGGGTTCTTATATTTTGTTATAGCAATTTTATTTGCAGAATTCAACAATAATACAATTAAAAATTAAAACTAAACGTATTAAAATTAAAAAAGCTAGGGGTAATGCAGTGTCATTAGGGGCCATGCCGCGAGCGGACCTGTTAGAGGGGGTGTTCTTTTTATAGTGGTGATTATTATTTATATCTTTAATATTTTAGTAGCTTAGTTTTATTTGTTATATAATTATTATTTCAAATTTTATATATTTAGTACGGAAGTCGCCTCTTTGGCGTAGGCCTCTCCCAGTCTGCTCCATGTACCTCTATCTTTGGTTAGTCCCGACCATATGGCTCCGTAACACTTTCTAAATGTATCTTCCCATAGTTTTTTTGGTCGTCCTCTCTTTCTCAGTCCATTCCGTGGTAACCATTGTATGAATTAACTTGTCCATCTGTTGTCCTTCAATCTGCAAGTATGCCCAGCGCAATTCCATTACAGGTTTCTTATTCTTTCTATAATGTCGGTTATTTTCGTTCTCTTTCTAATATCCTTGTTTCTTACCTTATCCCATATTTTAATTCCTAACATGCTACGTTATTTTTTTCTCTATTGTATCGCTAAGTTAGTCTCATCTTACTTGCAAAGAGCCCAAGTCAAAATTTAAATTATAAATAAGTAATTAAAAATGTTTTTCATCGGGGCTAGTACAGTCAACAGCATAAATAAGTGATCATTTCTGTACCTTGTCGCTTTCAATCGTTTCACAATTTTGTATAACATTTCAAACAAGACGTTAAAGTGACAAGGTACATAAATGATCACTTATTTATGCTGTTGACTGTACAATATTAAAAGGATTGTAAACCAACGCCTAAATCGCGTAGCTGTCAAGCCTAACAAATTTAGCTCTGGGAAATAACATTTTTCACCCCCTAAATTAAGGCCGATGTTTAAGGTATTTAAATATGTTTACGTAACACCTGGCCATAATGTGAGTTTTATCGCACGCTGCGCGCACGGTAAAACTCGCATTGTGGCCAGGTGAAGACGTAAAATTGTGTACTCATCACGGGAAGTAAAAAAGAAAGCCCTCTATCGCATATTTACAACCCTCGCCTACGGCTCGGGTCTCAAATACCTGCGATTTCGGGCTTTCTTTCTTTTACAGCCCTTGTTAAGTAATGTACTATATTATAGTGGTTATGAAAAACTAGGTATGTATTTTCCGATTTATGTTTTCTTCATTTGTTTCTTTTCAAGAAATATTTTCTTAGAAATGAAAACATACAGACCTAGTTTTTCATAATATCTACAACATATTAAAAAAACGAAAAATTCGGAGTAGGTTAAGGGAAAGTAAAACGTTATCGCATTTTGTATGGAAACTCTTGCCTTCATAATCCTCTAAAAAAATTAAAGGTGCCCAGATAAAAACTGTTCTGAGTTGAATTATAGTCTTTGTCTTTTGAAAATGAAAAATATGTAAACATCACCAAACGAACCGATCCACCATTATTACTGGATAATCACGTACCATTACAGATCAAAGTAATTTCTTTGCAATGATTTATACCCTTGTTTTTTTTTTTAAATTTTATGATGAAATCCATGAATTATACGTAATTTTTAACAAAACCACTTTATGTGAAGTTATAATTATGTCAAACACAGACTATACACAGTTTTGCACTTTAGTCCTTTTGGCAAGCTACGCACTGTTTCCTTTTTTTGTCTAATTCAAAACGTTTACCAGTTTTTTTTTAATTCCAGATCCAGTTCTGCGTCATCTTCTACCACAACTTCTTTGTCATGTTCTGCGACTGCAACTATCCAAAATTCATCAACTTCTTACTGTCCCTGAACGCTGGCCTCTTTTTATACATGTTTGGTAACTTCTATTACCATAACTATGTCAAAATCCACAGTAAAAGGACAGAAAATGGTAAAGTTAAAGAAGAGAATGGAGATGTGAAGAGAGAAACTTCTTCGAATGGAGTTCAAACTGAAAATCATTGTCAAGCGGAAATTGGTAAAATAAAGGAGCACTAGGAATAAATTTTAAAGACTTAAGTGTAACGAAAGTATTTTGTGATGTTATTTTAATTTAGTTGTAAGATAGTTAATGTTTTTTTAATTAGTTGATAAATGGTGCAAGGATATTTTTAAACATGACATGATTAATTTAAATGTTATACAACAAATAATTGTTAATATGTAAATAGTAAAAGATACATGAAAATGTCTTATTTAATAAGACAGCTCAATTTTAATTGACAGAAGTAAAAAATAGCCATTTAAAGAAATTCTACTTTAGATATTTTTATAACATTTATTTACATCAACATCTTATTGTTTTTTACGAATAATTGATGTTACTGTTATAAATCAACTTATTATCGGATCAACTTTTAGACGAGGTTTCTTCTTTTGTCATAGCGCCATACCGTTTGTACTAAAGTCATTTGCCATAACATAAAACTTTATTCACATGGATGTTAGCCGTAACGCTCAGTACTCAGAATGTTTAATTCCCATGACGTATCCATTGTCCTAAAACATTTAAGTTATAATTTATAGTTACTATAATGTGCATTATCCTAATTTTGAAAGTAATAACCACGTGTTATAAATTAAGTCATAAACTTGACCGTCTTATCGGTCGATTCGGTCATAACGGTCGATTGGCGTGGAATGAACAAGAAACTAAAAAATAAGCAGGTGTTTGGTTGAACTGCGACAAAAAACCTGCAAAAAAAAAAAGACATGCTGGTGTTTTTATGGGATTCGGATGAGTTCGGGCAAGCAACAGTAGGTCAAAAAGCATTATGTCAGGAACCTAATCACCACCAACCACATTATTAGAACCAAAAACATTATGACAAGATAAATTAGGTCAACAAAAAAGTTTAGAACGAGCCTATTGAGATCATTAAATAATTGGATTATAATATTAGGTATTATGTCTAGCAAAACTCGGGCAACAATGTTAACAAACAAACAAACATTGATCGATTGATAAACATAATTATTAGGTCAAACGATTATTAGAACCAAAAACGTTATGGCAAGTGAAATTAGGTTTACAAAACCTGATGGCACCCATTAGAGACCCCTAAGAAATTGGCACTGGTGCTAATTTTACAGAAAGTACTATAATTTTGTAGAATTTTGGTCGACAATCATTTGCTGTGGAATTTATAGTTTTGTTGTAGTCGCTATCAGTCACCTTAACCTATCCATTATGTTCAATGGTTAAATTATACATAACGAGTACAGTCACACTGGGTAACTTAAAACGCTCGTATAACTTTAAACGGGTTTGAAGATAGGTTTTGCATTAATGTTCTATCACAGTACTGTCGTATAAATAACTTCATTAATTACAATATAAGTACTTATAAAATACCAAATTTTAACAACCGTAAAACATACCACGGATAATTTAAATCTTGAACTTTATTGCATCGAGTAGTAAAATCATGAAAACAAGTCCGAAATTTCAAGATTGAAACAATTCGGGTTGTAATTGGAAAAATAGGAAAATTTAAAAATTGTTGTACGATCTTGTCGGAAAAATTATTGTACGATCTTGTCGGAAAAATTGTTGTACGATCTTGTCGGAAAAATTGTTGTACGATCTTGTCGGAAAAATTGTTGTACGATCTTGTCGGAAAAATTATGTTTATCGGGACAGCAATAGTGATTTTGAAGCTGCGTGAAACACAAATTCGTAATAGCAAGGTCTCGGAACTTTGTGTTTATGATATTTGGAAATATTTTTTATACATTTTGTAGTGTACCATTTTGCAGAACATTTAAAAAATTATGTTGGGGTATTTTAAGTTACTCTGTTAAATATAATGATTGTGTGAACAAAATGCCAATAAATATACAATTTATTACAGATCGTATTGATAAATAAATCATTTTAATTTTAACTACCTACTTTTATTTAAAACCTTACTTATAAATTGTGTAGGTACTACAGGGGCAATGACTTGACAAACATTTTAATTAGTTGACTTTGTACTCTTTGAAATTTTAAAATGGATCATGAATATGGATTGATGATACTAAATTTACTTGAGAATTTGAATTTCAATAGACTTTTTCCAAAGTTTGTGTATAAATAGTGGGAGAAAATGACGTTTATATTTAAGACTGCACCGAGCAAACGTCGAGCGTCCAGTGGCGCCCTCATTACTATTATTGTGTTTTCTAATTAATTAAAGAATTTCCTTGCAATCAAACGATAAGTTTTTGTAGCGCAAGTAAAAACACAATTTATGGATACGTAACAAACTTTAACAACAATAACCCTTTGAGTATTCAGCTTAACGGAGAAATGTGGCCACTTTTTTCCGTTAAGTTGATAACTCGAATGTGAATTGTTACTAAACTATGTGATGTACCCTATAAGTTGTGTTTTCATTTGTAGTACAAAAACCGACTGACCAATTTTAAGAAAATACTTTAGTTTATTAAAAAAACACAATAATAGTAATGAGGGCGCCACTGTACATCCGGCGTACGCTCGGCACAGTCTTAATCTAGAGAGGCCACGAAAATCAGTCACTCATTCGTACCTTCACGCCTGTCTCCTAATGTGGTAGATAGAGACTATGGAACGCCAGGTCATGCCAGGTGCACCCGGCCTGAACATACAACTTTCGCCACGAACATTCGGTTACTATTCTGTATTCGACTTATTCGCCAACAATGTTGGCATACTTAATATTCGGCTGAATACCAAATATCAAATAGCAAAGGAAAAATACGCAAAAAAAAGTGATATTATTTTGGTAATAGGGTCTTTTTTGAAGTAATAATGAACAAATTATTGCGAATTGTGCGTAACACTAACATCTCGCAACGCACCGCAATGTACAGTCACCTGCAGAGATAAGTATACCCTTCTGCATACAAGTTTCCTATGCAGGGGGGTATACTTATCTCTGCAGCTGACTGTACACATATTTTGCCACCGCCGAATCGGTGCGTGGTCGGATATCCGGAATGGTATTCGGCAAACTCACTATTCATGGTATCATTAATTTAAACTACTTAAAATAATCGTAAATGTCAGTTTGCATAAAAACGTTTAGTATTATTTCATTTAACTAATTTTATCACAACGATAATTTTTAAGTTATTATGGATTTGAAGTTTTTTTTTTCTTAGTTCTAGTTAGGTTAGGTTAGAACTGTGATCATACTAATGTCTTAATCATTGTAGTACCTAATCAACTACATTAAAAATGTCTACTTTTTAATCTACGAAAATTATGATTTAAAAAACATAATGCATTTCGTTGATTTTGTTGTGGTTAATATGCATAATAATTATTATATCAAGATTGAAATTATGAAAATTGTGGTATGCAAAACGAAAATGAGTACAATCGTTTTTATATAAATCACATTATACGCCCGATTTAATTATAATCTCGTTCACAGTAAGGCCGTGCAAAATTCAAAAAGCTGCATAGATCATAACGATGATATTATTAATTCCGTATAATTGTTTTGTAATCCCGTAGAATTTGAAAATAAATGCAAATAGGGTCTGAGGTTAAATGTTAAACAGACGGTCGTTAATTTGTAAACAATTGCACACGTAATATGCAAATATCAATATTAAGTGAATAACCTATAGGTACGCTTGTTGCATTAATTGGTGCAAAAATAACCCTACCAACTAAGTCAGTAAGGTAAATATTTCAACTTCACGAATTTTTTATGCTAAGTCCACACGCTCACGCTTGCAATTTTCCGTAAACTGCAAACCCATCGCCGTATGTGATCCAAACCGCAGTGTCCATGCGCTTGCGAATGTTTTAGTGTGTTTTAATGAAGCAAACATCATGGACGTCAAGATTTTGTCGGCTCTAACCTTTGTCTTAACCTATTTTTGTTAAAGTCGATATGTCCCGCAGGTTTGCGCGTTGTGATAGGAACGTCAAGACGACGTTTAGAGCGTTTTGTCAGACCTTCTATACGTGCAGCCTCTGGGCTAATGGCTCCAAGAAGACACTGAGTTCCCTGCGTGTCCAATACAACAACATTTTTAGGATGCTGATGGGTTTGCCCCGTTTTTGTAGCGCTTCTGGCATGTTTGCGGAGGCGTGGATTGATAGCTTTAGCGCCGTGATGCGGAAGCGGGCTACGTCAGCGTGGTGTCACGTACGGGACAGTCCCAACAGCACCCTGCAGCTGGTCTGGGCCTCGCCTGCCAGCGGGCTCCTAGCCCATTGGGACTCCATTCATAATTATGGAGTCCAGAGCTAATATATATAGGATTTTTTAAATATTTACATTGTATGTACTAACGTAGTATTATCTCTATGGATATATTATTACGTCTGAAATAAAAAATTTAATCATTCAATTATCTACTTTAAATTTCTACAAATCTATAAACAGTCTTTATAACAATTCAAATTTAAAAACTAAACTTATTTTAATTAAAATAAAACTAAGCTACTGAAAAATTAAAGATTAAAATAAAAATCACCACTACAAAAAGAATACCCCAGAGGTAAGAACCAGCTCTAGGATCTCCGGAGGCGTCTATGAGCCGGGATGATAGGGCCTTTACAAAACTTTTCATATCGGCTGACCAAGGTCCCATAGTCTCTACTGCAAGCGCCATAAATTCGTAATTATTTAATAAAGATGAATTTTTGCGGCGCTTGATTGTTTGGGCCTGATCAGCTGCTGCACCGGCTCGATTACGGGTTGACTGTACGTGGGAAAGGGCGAATGTGTCAACACATGTCGCGTCCCACACCAGTGCCCTACCCAGTTTCCACGGCACTACAGTAGCTCCGTCTGGTCGCTTGCCATCGTCTCTATGCAAACCTGCTGGCTCCAGGACAGCTGGTACAGAGGCAGTGGCAAGCGAACGACGGATCAGATCATTAATTGTGCCGTGGCGGCACAAACGGCCGGCACACCAAGCGTCCCTGGCCTCCACCAGGTTGGCAATCTCAACGTCAAGTATCTGTGGAATATTTAAGATAATACTGACGAGAGGCAACGAACCATAAGCGGAGGACAGGAAAGCAGGTAGTGCCACGCTAGATGAGCATCGAATACCAAGTCCGCCAAAACGAATTGGGAGAACCGCTTGAGTCCAAGGTCTTAAGCTAAAATTAATTTTTAATAATTTTGACAGAGTTGATTGAAGGGTAATATCTATAGAAGCCATGATGTCTGGAAATTTCCAAATTGGGCAACTCCGTAACAAATACATGAATTTTGGAGTGAAAAGACAAAACCGAATAATAAAAAGCGCCATGTGGGGGTTTATTTCGTATAAAAGGTTAGAAGTACTTTTAAACAGATTTAATTTACAATTTATAATGGGATTGATTGCTTCGTCAAAAATTGGTGAACCTAAAAGTGTTAAAGATGAATTTGAATGGACCGAAATGTTGGGTGAAGCTACATTAAACTTAGTGACGAAATCAATTTTTTTTTCCAAAGAAATGTGATCAGGTATATAAATTTCGCACTTTGTAAAGTTTAATGAGAGGCCTATATTAGAAAATTAAAAAAAAAATTAAATTTTAAAATTTAATTGAATTGAATTGTATAACTACTTATTTCTTTCGTTGCTTTCAACTTTTTAACAGGCTTTTTTTAAATTTCGCTCAAACGATTTCAGGCGTCATTAACTTTTTTAGGACACTGTAGCGTGGTACATAGCACGTCCATTCGCCTCGAGTCCGCAAGCGATATTAACAAAACACAAAAGTCGTTCATTGAATACAAAACGGACACATTCCAAAATGAGTCAGTGTTGCCTTTTTAAATCAGAAGCCATTCGTATAAGATTTTCAATGCAAGAGAAAATTATTTTGGAATGTGTCCGTTTTGTATTCAATGAGCGACGTGATGATAAACCGCAAACGCTTGCAGCAAGTTCCTTTGATTTGTGCATCTAAAACCGACACCATGTAGGATCGGTTGCAAACGCCGGCAACTGCACAAGCCAAGGCAAACGGTCTATGCAGACTAGTGATGTGCCGGCGGTGACTTACTCGTTACCAGTATTTTTAGTTTTCATGTGATAGATATGTATGAAGTACAAATATGGGGGAGTAATATTCCCGGTAACATTGGTAAAATACTCGGAAACATTAAGTATTTTACCAGTAACATTGGTAATATACTAAACTACTGAAGCCATCTTATCATTATTAGTTTAAAAGGGTTTGTCTGGTGCTAAAATAGTATTAACATGTATGAAAACAGGTTATATATACGAAACTTGATTTTTTTTTTTTTATGGCATAGAGTAGACAAACGAGCACACAGGCCACCTGATGGTAAGTGGAAACTGTGACCCATATACATTCGAATTCACAAGAATGCAATGCAATCTTAAGACTGCAAATGCGTTGCCAACCCTGAGGACTAAGATAGAATGCCTCTATGCTAGTCATTTCACCGGCACTCTTATCCCCAAACCGGAACACAACAATGCGAACACTGCTATTTGGCGGTAGGTTAATGGATAAGAATGGATGTTACCGTATATTACCGCTTTTTGATAATTGTTCTGGTAGCGTTACTGGTAAAATACCCGCTTTGAGTAAGTTACTGGTAACGGCACATCACTAATCCAGACTGCGTTTGTGACGATTTGTCGAGGTTGGACAGGCGTGTGGCGCCGGCATTACATACGCGATATTTCACTGACACTTTATTGGCAGTCAGGAATCAGAATTTTTTGCCATATCTGCCATAACGCCAGATAACCTTCCTTCCTGAGCCAATAAGCAGTATCTTACATTCAAACACCAAAGCAGATTCGATTCTATCTATAATAGTAATAAGGTTGATTTTACAATAGGAGATTTATCTTAGTTATTTCGTATTGGCAGGACGGCAGCATAATGTCTTGAAAACTAAATATTTTAAATTACTTTTTTATATCATAACCTAAAAAAAATTGTTTCTCGTTTCTACTTTACTCTACTTACTAGGCGCAGATAACATTATTTTCTTTGATATGAATATTCGGGATGGATGCATAGGTAAGTACATAATAATTATGTATATTGGTATGAGTGGAGGGGGAGGATGGCCCTTTCCGAAAATTGATTGGTTTTAATGTATTATTTTTTTTACTCGAAATCAAACTAATATTATAAATGCGAACGTGTGTGTGTCTGTGTGTTAGGTTATTACTCTTTCACGCTGCAATGGCTCGAGGGATTTGGATGAAATTTAAAATAGTGATAGCTTTTACCCTGGATTAACACAAAGGCTTAATTTCATCCTGGAAAAATTAAAAGTTCCATCATCAAGACAAAGTCGCGGGCAAAAAACTAGTTTTTTATAACGATGTCATAACATCAACCCTAAGGTATAAATACTGTTTTCAGTAAGCCAATGACCAAAGATTATTGCATAAAACTTTGACAAGCCTTGCTTATTCTACTCCAAGGTTAACTGGAAGAGATTCCATGTGTAACTGTAGCTTAGTTTGAGTACTAATTTTCAGTTAATGTTTTATACATCATGTATTTATGTCGTTTGTCAAATAAACTATATTTTTATTATCTGTATTACAAAGATGTTTTGTAATCGATTATGAGCAATAAAGAGTTTACATACAAACTGTAGACTTACAAGCTGTAAGGTTCTTTGTTAACTACTTAGAAGGAACTATAAAAAAAAGTTACTGTCAAAGAAATCGGTATTGGATCAAGATTTTGCAGCACAGTCGTCGTCTACTCTTCATGGTAATCCTAACGAACCCTAACACGACGGGGTTATCATGGTGTAATTTAGGAGTTCCTATGGCCACCCTACGTCTCCATCATCAGACCAGCTCGATGAAGCTAATTATTGTATTGTCATCAGAACTAAAGGTGTAGGCAAATTTTCAGCTTCATCTAAAACCCGAAACAGGCTTAAATTTCACTTGCATGATTTGACCCTTACATACATTGCAAGTTGAATAAAATCTTGTAAAAATTAGCCCTGTTTAGAGTAACTATATTTTATTCATTACATTTGTCTTAACTTCGTGAATGTCATTAGAGTACTAAAAAAATACCTTAATGAAGTATTTAAACAGTGAAAATATTGTAAAATGGTTAGTTTTTGTGTCCGAAAATACCTGTAAACGCTGTTTGATCAGTAGTTAAAGTAATTGTTAAAATTCGAAAAAGGAACTGAAAATTTGACACATTTCCTTGATACCTTAAAATTTTCGATTCCTTTTTCAAATTTTAACAAATAGTTAGTTTAACTACTGATCAAACAACAGGGCCAGGACTTTACTTCAAAATGACAATACTTTGTCCAAACAATATTTTAAATGCTTGGTTTTCGATTTTTCTTGCATCGAAATAAAGCTATTGCCCTGTATAAATGCACTTACACGTTTATAAGCGAGTAATTCCACGCGATTGTTAACAGTTCAAGGGTCAACGCATTAGCATTGATATGTCGATATTACAAATCGAATCGTCTTCTTCTTAGCCAATCTAGTCTAGACATATTTTCAACCATTCTTCAACAGGACTATCGTTACCGAAATAAATTTGGATTATTTATAAATTTTATAATTTAGGCACTGATGATATTTATGTAATTATTTACAAATTACACACTAGTAACAGTATTAACTGTGCCTGAAATAAAGACCAAAAACTTCTGTACAAAGTAGTACCAAATAGAAGAAAAATAAACCAATAAAGCAAGTTCCGACATTTTAAATCCCTATTTTCATACGCAAATCGATTTAAATGTATGCAATATCGTTACAGTACTAACATCACACAACAACAAAACAAGCATGTGTTACTGTAAAGCTACTGTTACACACATAAATTTCTTTCCAACTCGACTTTGAAACATTATCAATCTCCATATTTTTTCCACATGTTGAAAAACGCGACAATGACATGCGTTACTTAAATGCTAATGCCTTTAATTGTTTTTCTACTGTATTAATTAAACTTCATGTTGTAAGTTCAGTGTGATTATAGTTTTTGACTAGGCAGGTTCTTTGAAACTGTGATGCAAGCCAACCGCTAGGTCGACGGCTTTTATCTGAGCTCAGAGATTGTTCCACAGTTGCATCTGAGAGACGTTGATCTGCGTTGACAATGGCACAAATTTTGAAAGCTGCTTGGAAAGGTTACCGATTTCTATTTGAAGAATTAACTGGTAAGTTAATTGTGTAGTTATTTAAAATTTCCTATTTATCAAACTCGAATAAGAATTACTTGGAGATTAGTCTATGCAAATTCAGCGCTTAATCTATATTATAAGATTATTTTCGTTTGGTCGAATCCGCCCTAAGTGTCACATGTCGACGTATTTTTTTAGTAAGCATGGTAATTGAAGATAAACTGGAAAGAGGTAGTCCTAAAATTTAATTTCTGTTCTTACAGATTTTCTTTATTTTTTTTAACAAATTTATATTGCAAAAAATCATTTACTAGGCTTACAGAAAAGATACATCTATAAATTTGTTAGTTACGTCTTTGTTATTTTGCCTTACATTCCTATTTTGAAGTAAAACAATAAGTATGAATTTCTCTTAACTTCTTTTGTTTGTCAAGCACACTTCAATTACTTAACTAGAAAAATGCGATCCAATTTGTCTCTTTATCCGTAATGTCAATTTAACCTTATTCAATACGTGTCTTTGTTTTATTTAGAAACGAATAAAGAAATAAGTATCTCATACTGAAATAAACTTACGATAACAATTAATAATAAAAACACAAGTGACTTGCACCGGAGCATAAACGTAACAGAACTGCTAATTAAAATGATGACAGCTCAGAAACAAGTCACCGTTGTTACGGTCGAAGTAATAAGTAACTGAACATTAAAATACTTTGTCGCAGCTATGGATATACTTAATTCAAACCACTCTCCGTTTAATAAGTTATTGCGACAAGGTACCAAAATGAACAGTTACAAGGTTTCGCCGAAGGATGATAACAACTAAGCGCTAGTCTATAATTCCAGTCTACTGGTCACTGGAAACACGATCAAAAACGATACAAATACGTCATACGTATTCAGTTATTCATTTGTGTGAAATGAATTAATAAGGTCAAAAAGATCGTTAGGTTAATACCTAGTTTAACAGTTTTAACAGTTTCAGATACTTACTTCGTTTTACTAAAAAAATATTTTATCTACTATATGTTTCTAGCTCCTTTGTTTGCATAGAATATTTTAAAATACCAGTGTCTCATTCTTTCTCATCTTATATCCTATTGGGCCTTTTGTATGCATCTCGACCCAATGGGATAATATTTCATGTAAAAAAAAGAACAAATCGAAAGAGTAGTACCATAAACTCCTAACTGACATTTTGTCGATTTTTTAAATTTTATTTGGCATCATTACTGAAGACAAAAAATAAGAAATTAAAAGATTACGAAACCAGTGTCTTCAGCAAAAATGCCAAATTAAATTTAAAGTGTGTCTACATAAAAATGCAAGTATAAATTACATTTAGGAGTTCATGGGTACTACGCCGTAGAAATGTAGATTGACGAACTAATAACATGTTGACATGATACCAGTGCAAGAGGTTTTAAAAAGTTTTTTTAGTTCGAAAAAATCAGTTGACTTGCATAAGAGCATATGAGAGCAAATGAGAGAGAAATACAAACCCAAACGCTTTAGAACTATTATAGCACTATACAATTGAAAATGTTGCACCTTGTCGATTTAACGCCTTTGACAAATTATTAGTGCAGTTGCTGAAATAATACGAGGTTAATGTTAAAGTGACATTTTACTCGGTAAAACCATTATAGTTGAGGAGCCCTCGACACTAAACCTAGTTATTTTTTTTTAATTATAATTCCGATGTCTAGTATGATAAGGCTTTCAAGCTTTGTGTGTTCCTCGAAACAGGGGAGGGGTAGGACTAAACGACAATACAGTTAAGTATAATAAGCGACGCCTCATACTGTATGTATGTATGTATGTATGTATGTATGTATGTATGTATGTATGTATGTATGTATGTATGTATGTATGTATGATGTATGTATGATGTATGTATGTATGTATGTAAACACTTTATTGTACAAAAAACAGAAATTCAAGTACAATATTTACAGAATTAGAATGTACAAAGGCGAACTTATCCCTTTAAGGGATCTCTTCCAGCTAACCTTTGGGCGATTGAGGAAAACAAAAAAAAAAAAAAAGAATGTGGTAGACATTAGTATAAGACGTCTGATCAAATTTTAGTAACTTCATACAAATTTTGACATACCTAACCGAAATGTGATCTAACGGATCTTTATAAAACCTAGCCTAAACAAACCAAAGCTCATCGGAGAGATCATTTATTTCTGTGTCAGGAAAACCACAGCTGCATTTTCCAAATAGCGGAGTAAGTGGTTACTGCAGCGAATGAAGGTCATCCGCGCAGCTAGGATTTTTGCATTGCAGCATCGCCATTTCGTGTTCCGCCATTAATGACGTGACTAATTATACATATACATTATCTGGTGTGCCGCGTGGTTGCCGGATTAGAATAGTGCCACTCCAAGTCTTCCCGTGGATGTCGTAAAAGCCGACTAAGGTAATAAAGGCGTGTAGTACTGTTAGGCGATGGGCTTGCAACCTGTCACTAATACACTGTTAAAGTTTCGTTCCTATTCACAAGTTGTTAAGTCTTGTTAAGTCTTAGGTTATTAAGTATAAATCACATTGTATAAATAAACGTTGTAAGTACATTTTGTTTTGTCCAATACCTACTTCTTTGTTTGGCACCGACTTCAAATGGTGTCGTTTTAACTTAAAACTCATTTGACAAAAAATTGGTATAAAAACGTAGTTCATAAGGTTATTTGTACATATAAGTAATTGTTGAGTTTAAAGTATTTACCTAGCAATAGTTTTATTTTATTTTAGGTAGGTACCTACGTGTAAGAATTCTGTAAATATTTAATGCTCCAACTTCAATCAAACAGATCAGTAGGTACACATTATAATAATATGTTATTTTAATTAATAGGTAATTATGTTAAAACAATAAGCGTCACATTGTAATTTTGTAAATAAATCATTATAATTTGTAAATACATATAACTAGATTGGTAAGTAAAATAATGTTGTAAGTATATAGGTTAATTTTGAATATTATTAAGAATAGGTAGGTAGGAAGTTTAGTAAGTAAAGTGTTTGATGTAAATAATTAAAAAAAGTTGCGCCGTTTTGGCCTTTGAATTAAATAATTAGTTAATTCAGTTTATTTTTCGCTTTTTAGTGGTTTTAGTTAGGGAGTTTTAGTTTAATGTTTTTTTTGAAGTCGGTTTAATTTTTTTTTTATAATTGTATATTTAAAAAACGACTAACTGTTGCGTTTCTTGCGGCGTTTCTTCTCAGCAGTGGTCTCTTGCGAAGCGCTGGCAGATTTTTGACGTGTAAAAGTGCCCGTGCGGCACTGAATAAACATTATTTTATCTTTTATCGTGGGCTTTTGGACTAATTTAGTAATTAATTAAGTGCCACCTTTTTTTTTTCTTTCAGACCCAAGAACAAACACATGGTTTTTGGTAGCAAAGCCGTACCAAGGGCTGACATTACTGGGATTGTACCTGCTGTTTGTACTGAAATGGGGGCCCGACTGGATGAAAAACCGCCCCGCATACAACTTAGACAAAATACTTATAGTGTACAATGCTATACAGATATTTTTATGTGCCAAAGTGTTTTATAGCGTAAGTAGATAAACACACACCCTGATTAAACGGGTAACAGTAACACTGGTAAACATCTTAGCCTAATGCCTTGATCGCACGTACCGAGTAAACGGGCGAGACAGTGCTTTCGGCCGAGTACTCGGTGCGTATGAACATATCGCCGAGTGCTCGGCCGAGCACTCGGGCGAACGAAGTGGCGAGTCAGTCGCTCGGTGGACGTTCTATCTGCTAGGCCGAGTGCCCACCCTCCCGCTTCCCCGCACTGCCTCGCTCGCTCGCTCGGCAGGTCTGAACGCGCACTGACTCGCCACTCTGTCACGGAATGAGTAACTTTGTATATTTTTTAATCAACTTTTTACGGTCCATCGTGCCCGAATCACTCAATAGAACTGAACTGACTGTTCTAATTTCAAAACGTGTGTGAACAGTTACTCGCTTACATCACTGTCTCGGCCGAGAAACATTTTACTGTCTCGCCCGTTTACTCGGTACGTGAGATCAAGGCATAAGTGTGCAAAATGTGGTTACAGAATTATCAACAAGTTTTTAGAGTTGTTGGTAATTCTGTAGCTCTGCCATACCCCACTCTGGGAATAAAGGTGTGAGTTTATGTATGTATGTATGTATGTATGTAACTAGAACAATTTTATACCTTAAATGAAGACAAAAAAATAAAAAACAAAAACAGTTCACGCGATAGCTTCTAACTTCGCTATCGCTCGTGCAGCCTAAACAGCTTGGACTGCAATTGACCACTTTCATCCCTTGGTTAATAATCAGAGATCGGAATAGGTAGAACTAATTTGCCTAAACTTGACGCATATTTATTGGCCGTTTCCTCGTGGTCCTACTATTTTTGTCCTACTGACTTTCGACGGAGCCCCGCCCAAGGGCGGAGCTCCTGCTTCTAAGTGGTTTTGCCCTTCGGGCATCTGAAGATACCTAACGAACCTAACCTACCTACTTTTACAACCATAAATTAGTATTTAGTGATCAAATCTAGGTTCACTTTTTGACTAGTATGACAAATTAGTAGGACCACGAGGAAGTAAGTTATTTATTCATGCGTGAGCGAAATGGGAATACATTATTGAATTAAGGTGCCTCAAGTTTAGGCAAATTAGCTCTACCTATTCCGATCATTGTTAATAATCTACTATTCTTATTTCCAGTCATTGTTATACGCCTGGCTTTTCGACTACCAATGGGTCTGCGAACCTGTGGACTTCTCTAACACTGAGGATGCGCTCCGAGTCGCCAACTACGTTTACTTCTACTACATCATAAAGATTATAGATCTTTTGGACACTGTGAGTTACGCTTTATTTATAATTAAGACCACACTTATTTAATTTTGTTACTTACTCGTATTAGCGCCAACTTTGTTTGATGAGGGTTTTTCAAAGTCAAAAAAATTTTTTTTTTTGTTGTAAATTGACCATTTTAATTTAGGCCTCTATTCTAGGCGATAAAACCATATCATCGGTGATACTGCAAAACCGCATAAGAGCAAAATTAACCTTGATTTCTTAGACAAAAGGTGCATTTTGCTCCTCATTAAAAATATTATTTACGCGGTTTTGCAGTTTCACCGACGATATCGTCTTTGACGTGTTATACCTAGTATTAATAAGCGCTGTCAAAACACTGACAAAAGTACAATAACAGGAAGCCTAGATAAGGCATCCGTCACCTTCTGACAGGTAAATAAGTACACGTGTCAAAAAGTGACGGATGCTTTATTCACAATTGACATGCGATAAAGACGCAACCATACGAGGCCCACAGGTCATAGACGATAGAAAATAGAAATAGAAAATAGAAAATATTTATTCGACGATCACAGGAAAAAACAAATAAAACACAGATTAAATTTAACATTGACAAAAAGAATGGCAACACAGAAAAAAATAATTAAACAATAAGGAAAAGGAATTTAGAAATTTTAGCATAATGTTGCCATGGGTGATTCCTGTCGTCGAAATTGACACCACTCAGCACTATGTCACGGCCGGAACCGCGACGCTGATTTTCAGTGGCGCCAACGTGACACACGAACGAAGAGACAGCGGTTGCCCACATATACACTGATTTAAATAATAACTAATAAGAGAATACAATATATAGTAGAAAAATGGAATAGAGGAGTAAAATATAAATATTCATAATATTCATACTCTCTCTCTTAATTTAAGAGCCTCGCTCTTGTCGGTGGAGTAATTTCCAATCTTCTCTCCTTTCTGCCAGCTCCTTGACCTCCCTATACGATACGACATGCACCTTCTCTTTGATTTGGTCCATGTAGCTTCTTCTTGGTCGTCCTCTACCCCTCCTTCCTTCAATCTTCCCCTCTATAATGTTTTTGATCAGCATACATGTCGTGTCTTAATAAATGGCCGATCATGCCTCCTCTTAAATATTCATACAAATAATAAAAAAAGGAAGGCAACTGAGCACAGGAGACAAGGAAGTGGAGAGGGGTAAAAGCGCCAATCGGTGCTACCAACATAAGGCTTTAACAAACGGCGCGGGTCGGCAGCGGAATAACCGGTACCTACCCTCAATGGTTGGTCATATGGTTTTTACCACCTAGAATATAAGACCAGCGGGCCTAGTATGAATAACAAAATGTGAATAAAGCATCCGTCACTCTCGTACTTACATACGCGTCAAAAAGTAACGGATGTTAAGTCAAAAGTCATTTACACTTATGATGATATAAACAATATCTTATATTGTTTATGTATATGTCAGAAAGAGTAAAAAATACTGGACATTTTATCACAGTCCTTTTTTTTATTTAATTTGAAAAAAAAAACAATCAAAGTAAGTACTTAGTTAAAGAACTAATAGAATCGGGAACGTCCAAATAAATTGACGTAGAATAAATTATCACTCCTTCCGATTCTTGTTGAATACGAAGAAATGTTACGTTACTTTTGGTGACCTTTGGTGTTAATTGTCTTTCAATCACTCTGAAAATGTAATTAATTATTATTCCTAAGAATACAATACAATGTGACATTAAAGGGCGTTTATTCAACTGGGTCTTTTTTAAACCATTTTTAACTTCGACGCAAAAGGAGGGGTGTAATTAGTTTGCCACCTTTATGTGTGTGTGTGTGTGTTTCTGTGGCATCGTAGCTCCTAAACGGGTGAACTAGTTCAACAGTTGAAAGCAGATTTTCCAGCGGTGGTTCTAGGTTTTTAGCTATGTTTCATGAAAATTGGTTAGGCCATTTAAGAGATATCAGCTGTTTAAGAAGTGATCGCCATTATATTGGTTTTTTATTTATCTAACAGTTATTTGTTAGATACCTAGCTGATTTAACTGAAGTGGTTCTGTGGCAACCTAACGACATCTAGCGCACACTTGTATCAACCAACTCGCTAGCGTCACCAGCGTCAGTCAACGCAACTAGAGTGCTCTACATCGCGCTAACGAAGTTTCTCCTATCGTTGATATGTATACCACTTCCAACTTCATCCCAATATACTTCGGTCCCCAGGCATAACACCCGCCTGGAGAAAGATCCCTCAAAAACAACAAACGGTCGGACGAACGAGCGAAATCGCAATCTGTCAGAGCTAACAAAACACATTTTAACACGTGCATTTTCAACTAAGCAGCCTTATACGTTCGATCTATTTTCAGAAATAATTCTGCTAAATTGAAAATGCACGCACTAAAATATGCAGACTGCGCCGAGCGTACGCCGGATGTACAGTGGCGCCCTCATTACTATTATTGTGTTTTCTAATAAACTAGAGTATTTTCTTGAAATTGGTCGGTAGGTAGGTTGAAAAAGGAATCGAAAATTTGATGGAGTCTCAAGGAAATGTGTAAAATTTTCAATTCCTTTTATGAATTTTAGCAATTACTTAGTTCAACTACAGTACTGATCAAACAACAGGGTGATCGACAGTATTGACTGAGTTAAAAACTATTAAATGTCAAGAGCAATATGGCTTTAACGATTAGAATAAAGTCCCTGTTTTCTTGCCAAAGCAATATTATCTACAACTCACGAAATAAATCTGAAGTTGTTTTAAGGTCAAAGAAAAATATATTGTAAAATATTTCCGTTGCAATTGTAAATTTATTATTTCGCAGGTATTTTTCGTGCTCCGCAAAAAATTTAACCAGGTGTCCTTCCTGCATGTTTACCATCATACAGGCATGGTCATGTTGACATGGGGCGCCTCAACCTATTTCCCAGGTAATCTTTAATGTATAACTAGCTCTGCGAGCACGGCGGCGTCGCCTGGGTGTATTTTTTTTCATAAAGTCTTTGTCCTGATGGGTCATACATAGTGATGTGCCGTTTAGAATTTTCTATTCTCTATTAGAAGAAGTTAGAATTTTCGACATTCTCCATACAAAAGGAGCGTCGTTCCCGAGAATTCTCGAGAACGGCACATCTCTAGTCATACACAGATTTAGGTCACCGTCTTTCCTGTGGACATACCCGAAGTTAACGTTTTTAAGGCCTAATTTTCTGGTTGTACCCATTTGCGCATAAATGGCGTCAGGTTTTCTTTGGTCCTATCAGATAAAAACATAACTTATATGCACACAAACCGTACTATTGACCACAGGAAAAACAACTTACTCGTATGTTTCTGCGAGTGTGTATGACCCTGATAGACTATAGATATTATTTTTGTTAATTTCCATGATGTTCCCAGCTATAACTGGTTGCAAATTTTATAGTGGTGAATGATAATCCATGTTTTATTCTTTTTAATTTGTTATATATAAACTGTGTTATTTTTTATCTCTTCACCAAGCGGTCCCAACGGAAGACCTGTGCTGGCTTTACGGCTAGCGAATGCTGAGTTGGGACCGTTTCACAACAATTTCTCTGTGTCTTGTTATTTTTGTATTTATGTATTATAATTTTGTAATGTTGCGAATTAATGTCTCTGTATCTTTATCTTTATCTTATAATTATAAAAACAACAGAAAAAAATTAAATCGTTCGAGCCATTCTCGAGTTAAAGCATGACCAATGGAAACATGGATTCATTTTACGTATACTTACATTCATTGAAACTGTGATACCTACTTAATTTTGCGAGCCAGTGTAGATGGCGACTTACCCTCGCTTTGCTTCGGCTTATGTGAGTTTCCTGTAAAACCCGAACATAATTCAGAATTTATTAATTTGATTATACATTATAACCTTTTTGTTCAATCACTCTATCTATTGATGAAAATCGTATAAAAGTCCGTTACGTAGTCCTAGGCAAGAATGTGTTTATTTTCAAACCAATTCCATACGATACGATTTTGATTTTCGAAAAAACTCCATACATATGGCGATCGTCGCCATAGTAAAAATACCAAGATCTATAAATAAACTGGCACGTTTCATCTCTGTTGGTGGGTGGGGACATTTTTGCCCATATCGTTAGAACTACCAGCGATCTGATGCCAGTCTCTGATAAGAGTAATAAATAAATACCAGGGGACAACACAAATTTACCTAGTCCCAAACTAAGCTCTTGGCTTGTAGGTACTTTCAGTACTAGACAACGATAGACCAACGGAAGACCAGCGTTGACTTTAATGCCAGTATTAATTTAACATATCACTTCATAGTATAAAACCAAGTCACTTTCCGCTGTCTGTCTATCCCTATGTATGCTTAGAGTTTTTGGGATTTTGGGTTAATGAAGAGAAAGGTGTTACAGAATACTCACATACCTAAACCGAAGCGAAGCGAGAGCAGGACGCTAGTAGAAAAATAAATATTGTGTTGTATTTCTCTCTCAGATGATAATCAATCATTGCTGTCGTCAACAGTTTTTCTTAAGTTCCTGATTCAGTAAACTTCTTATTGCATGTTCTTCTGGAAAAAAAACATAACGCATAAACTAGATTATTCTCACATTTCAGGAGGCCATGGTACTCTTGTTGGGGTTATCAATTCGTTCGTCCACATAGTCATGTACAGCTACTATCTCCTCACTGTAGCAGTTCCCAGCATGAAGAATTCTATGTGGTGGAAGAAATACATCACGCAGTTGCAAATTGTAAGTATCAAGACTGATTTGTCATTTTAATTGGTCTGAAACATGTGTCACATTGGGACAATCGACTCTAACAAAAAATATCACTTTAAATCATAATATTTCCGACATGAAACCCTTAATCGAAAAATTGTTTCACGAACCCGCAATAGTTTTAAGAGAGCTGTCCAACGACATCCTACAGCAATGAGTAGACCAAAAAAAATACATCCATACGTTATTTGTAGGAAAGATTGGATTTGAAACATTTTCAAAATTTGACGATTTTTTTAGTTTGATTATTATGTACGTATATGCCAAATTACAGCTTTCTAAATCTAAGAATATCTGAGCTAAGCTGCGGACGGATGGACATGGCGCCACTATTAGGGTTCCTAGTTTAACTACGGAACCCTAATTAAACCTAATAATGTATTAGTAACTATATGACAAGTCGTTAGTAATTATATTACTCTAACCTCCTGTATCCCCAGGTTTTCCCTTGAGGACATAATACCGAACTAAAAGATGCCCTTAGATATTTGGCAAGGTTGCTATTAAAATGTGCCCTTCTAAGCCAAAGAGCATCTTCTCAAATAAAACTCCTGTAGCAATCACGACCTCATTATTTACTAGAGAGGATTTAATCTTCATTGGGAATCGAATCTGAGATAATGTGTTTTGGCTCAATAGGTTTATTTAAGCGAGTATTCTAGTGAATGTGCTCAAATCTCTCAGCACCATAAAGTCTTCCAGTCTTACTAATAAAGATTTATACACATCGTATAAGCCTGATATAAGAAAAACATTACTAATAATACTTGAATAAGCAAATCAGTAGTATAAGACTGTTATAACAAGTCATTTGTTTTATATGAAAACTTATACAATGCTTAAACAACCCAGGGGCCTAGTTTAGTGGGTGTATAGGGTGTGAAATATCAAAATGGCGTCGTTCTCGAACATATCGTCGGCTGTAGGTTCAATTAAGGTAAGGGACAAAACACGCAAAATGAGTTGAGTATACAGTTTTGTTCAGTTTTTTTTTCTCTTTCGAATGGTGTATATGAAAAAATTCTAGCTTTAAAAAAATGTTCCTTACCCCAATGACTTTTTAGGGTCTTTCGTCAAATTAGCAGCACAAAAATAGTGTATCTAAACAAATATTTAAAATATCAACTCGAAATTGGTGTAATTGCCAGCACCTACCAAAATTAAATAAGGTAAGGGTCTACATAAACCACTAATTTACCCTTACATGGTTTATTTTCAAAGAAAACTTGATAAAACTGGACTTACATTGATGCCTTTGCGACGTTAAAAATTAAATAACACCTATACATGAAATGGATTTTCATGAATAATGAATTAGTTGCTCCTTACCCCAATTTGCATTGTCATACTTTTAAACGGATGCCGACGTTACACCAATTTTATTTGAATCACATTAGCTTTGCTGTCCGTTACACCAATTTGCTGCTAAGAAAGTATAAATATTATCCTTGTTACCTTTATTTACAAACACATTCACAACGCAAGAAGAGCACGTGCTTGCACTAATGCTGTCCTTTTCTATTCCGCAACGGCTTCATGTGTGCGAAAGAGAGAATGATATTAGTGCCTAATCTATCTATGCACGGGCATCAAACAAGTCTCTAGTCAGTGCGCTTTCACTTGCCGGTTAGTCGGGATTGATTTATAATTTTTAGGGAAATTATGTGATAAAAATGGAAAAACAAAAGCATTTAAACCGTTTGCTTCGACGCCGACAGGAATTACTACAATTGGTGAATAAAATAACACAGTAAGTACCTACGCAATTAATACTACCTATTACATAAATGAATGTTTGATGTTTTAAGCTGTCTGAGCAACGCGTATCGATTATTGTATATTAGTAATAGGTAATACAAGAGTCTTACGAAACTATGCAATGTTAAATAATTATTATCTAGGTACCTAGTTGTGGATGTTAAATATTTATGTGCGTACCTACTAGCTTTTGCGCGCGACTTCGTTCGCGTGCGAGTCATTTATCGCGGGTCCCTCGGGAACGGTTCAGTTTTCCGGGATAAAAAGTATCCTATGCCCTTCCCCGGGATATGGAGCACACAGATTTCATTAACTGGGATCCCATTACGGAAAAAACATTTCCTTCAAAAACAAAGGACTTGCAAGTTACAAAAATCAGAATAGCGACTATGAAGAAAAAAAACCTTAAAACTATTTAGACTAAACATACCATGAAAGTGGGAGCTACTCCTCATGTCATCAAAGTAAATGAAGAATGGACAGCTAAAACTGGAAATAGTAATCCAGATCCTACAACAAGTGAGAAGGGAAAAGGAAAAGGGAAAGGAAAAGGGACGGGAAAAGGAAAGGGTAAGGGTAGGGCCAAAGTGTCAGTTAATATGCCTTTATCACGAGAAGACTCGCCTTTTTCATCAGAAGGTAATGAACTATAGTACATTGTAGCCCAGGTACAGAAAGTAAGCAATAGATGGACGAGTTAGTTCGCGGGCCGAGCCGCAGGTGAGGACCGCGAAGATACGAGTCCATCTATTGCACTTTCTACCGAGGCAATACTATGTGCTTTTCACGCCTAATGTAAGGAAATAAAACAGGTTAGGACATAATACACAGTTTAATTAAAAGTAATATTGATATTAGCATTAGGACAGTTGCTGAATGACAAGGAAATGTTTTTTCCCGGAACATTTATATTAGTATTTTGTGTCATTTCGGCCGGTTGTACTTGTATCACTCATTTTTGTTGAATATCGTACAAATTTCCAATCAAAAGTTCAAAAGTTTAGCGTTTGTTTCCAATTAAAAGAACAGAAGTAATTTTCATTCCCGCCTTTTTAACTTTTTTAATTTTTACCTTATTTAAAGATGCAAAGGCGTTTTTCACGTACGCCTTAAAAACTTACATAAAAACACGTTTACAATCGCAAAAATACACTTTCACTGAGCGGATTTGACGTTTTAATTTTTTAATTAAACGTTCTAATGTCATATTTGTCAAACATTTTTTTATTTATTTCCGAACGAGTTACTAATGTCATAAATAACCGACCAATAGCAGAGTAGAAAGTAAACTGGTCTAAAAACACTCCATTTTACTTTGCAACTCAACATTGTTGGACTGTTTTTGTGTTGTACTACTAAGAGCAACTTTCTATTCTGATTTCGATCCTTCTTTGGCCATATTTCCGAGCAGTGGCGTGAAAAAACCATTGTATAACACCAGATTGCCAATATCGTTGAAAAAATATAAAGATTTAAAAAAATTATGCGATGTTATGCCCAGTAGATTTCATAATGATTATTTGCAGCTACCATTTTCCTCTGAAGTTAAAGACACTTTAAATGAAACTGACAGGGAAGATAATGTTGATGACACAAACCAATAATTTTTAAATATTATTATTGATCTTAGTTTTAGTAAATATTGATCTCAATGATTATAATTATTTATAGGATGATGTTTATTTTTGATACTAATGATAGTAAAGATTATTTAGCAGTAAGCCTTTCGGCTGAAGGTAAAAGTTACCATTTAATTTAGTATTAAGGTTCAAAAATAAGTATTTACTGTTGAAACAATAATTTCTACCTAATATAATAATTATAATAAACAATGTCAAAAGTGTATTTTTACGAAATTCAGTTTAATAAGATTACACTTGTTTGTTTTAGTAGGTAGTTATAGAAGTCATCGGGAAACGATAAAAACTGCTTACTATACGTACCTAAAACTTATTACCATTTATTTTTGATTAAAATAATCTAATTAAGAACAATTGTTTTATTCCCTTTCCTAAAAATGTTCTTTTACATAAGGAAATTTTTGTATGTAAGGGACGCGCAAAATGTGCACGCACACTTGCAATTAATTTATCATCCTTTAAACGAATTTCAATAACGATTTCAAGATTCAAAATACCTTTACGTTAAAAACTAATTCTTCGTTTTTGCTCAAAAATTCCTTTACACTATTACGTCTTCAGTACATTTTTCTCCAAAAAGCCCCTTACACTAATTTTTTTCATTAATCCGTGGTATCTAAAGGAGAGGTCAATTTCACGTAAGAGACGAGACTACAGAAAACTTCGATGTAAAGGACAGTACTAACGGAATAGGTTGGTGTAAGGGACATCTATTTTCTAAAATAACTGTATTATTTAAACTAACGTTAGATAAAAAGATAGAGCTTTGAAATATAAGATTATAAGTGAAATCAGATCCAAAAAAGGTTTGTTACAAAAAAAGTTATGAATTATTTAGTCCGAAAAAAAACTTTGTCGGGCTCTCCTGAAAAGTCGTATTTTGTCCCTTACCTTAATTGAACCTACAGCCGACGATATGATTTCTCGTTTGATTGGTAGGTAGTTCGGTTTCGGTTTCGGTTCAAGGAAAGATTTTGTTTTGTTTGTTGCTAAAAAGTAATTAAATATGGACTTTCTAGAGGAAATAGAAAGTCAAGACAATATAGATGTGGAGCTCATACACATGATTGAAAACTTACCGCCACCAAGGAAAATAAAAACTTATAAAACTAAGTATAACCAGTTGTTACACTCGGACTGTGATTTTAAGATGAAATACCGGTTTTCAAAGGAGTATTTTATGAAGATCTGTGACATAGTGCGAGACGATATCGAAAAATGTAATAGAGGTGGAGGATTTTCAACTGAGGTGCAGGTACTCGTCGCTATAAGGACTTGGGGTCGTCAAGAGGTAGATATAACCTAACATTGTTCAGTTCCACAAAAACACTGAGTAACGTCTGTGCGACAGATTCAATATTGAATTGACAGACATTTAAAACTAATTGAAGTTACGTTCTAAAACCAGAACGATGAAAATAAATCAAAATTGAAATGTACAGCCAAGAATGCCTATTCATTTGATTTAGGTACTTAAAAAACTGAAACTTTGTTATAAAGCAATATAAAACTATATTGTCTTGAATTTATCAAGTTTTGATATATTTGTATTTACAGTAAAGTTATGCCATTTCTCAAAAAAGTGTGTCTGAACGTACTTTGGGACCGTGTTGCCAGCGTAATAGCAATAAGGGTCGTATAGTTAACCAACGCTTATACATTGATTATTAGTTGAAGTTATGTATAAGCCCTGTACAAGCCCTATTCACTGTATAACTATTACCATGTTATTACGGGTGGATAACGATTCTTTATTAGTAAGACTGTTCATGTTTACCTCATTTCGTCAATAAAATATTTTTAATGATTTAACATTTTTTTCCAGTTACAATTTTTCTGGACCGTTGTGCACATGTCCACCGTGGTGTTCAAAACGGACTGCGCCTACCCACGCTGGATCTCCGCCATTTTCCTGCCACAGAACCTTTTCATGCTCATTCTCTTCATAGACTTTTACATTAAGGCTTACATAAAACCCAATAAAGTTAAGGCATCTGGGGTTAAGAATGGATTACAAAATGGACACGCGAATGGTGTCAGTGATGGGAATGGACACGCCAATGGTGTCAGTGATGGGAATGGACACGCCAATGGTGTCAGTGAAGGGAATGGACATGTTAAAAAAGAATAGGTTATTTTAGCTGTTTAAGTTAGTTGATTGACATATTTTATTTAGTACCGATTTTCAATTT